>JBBPRD010000485.1:0-12798 GCA_038092855.1 Boletus piedmontensis
TCGACATTCTTGGATCCACCGCTCTGAACGAGATCATTCTGAAAGTTGCAACTGGTGTCGGCCACGAGATTGAAGAGAGTGTCGTATCCCATATACGAGAGTACGCTCAGTGCATAAATTGGGATTGAGGTTAATATGATGTTTATTACTGCATGCGATTCACGACAGCCTAGTCAAATTCATGGGTTCACACTTCTGTCTTCCCCTACGGTGACCAACTCCCGCCGCCCCTTGTCACGCACGGCACATGTACAACAAGTTCCTGGTTACGCCAAATTGGTAACACCAGCGTTTAACTTGGTTCCGATGTCCAGCCTTTATGGCAGTTGGGTCGTCTGTTTTGACGCGAGTTTTGAATCCAGAATGTCCAAAACTCAATGGGATAGGACTCCCGTGGACCACCGACGGGCCCGGGGGGTGTATATAAAGCAAGGACGTAAACCGACTCGAGAGAATCATTGAATGGGACCATGGCGTCCACCGTTCCAACTGTAAGAAGTCAGTCATCCGCTCACTCTTGCGTTGTGTTTTTACTCTCTTGTCTCAAAGCATACACAAGTACTCGTTATTGGCGGTGGCCCGGCAGGAAGCTACGCCGCGACTGCGCTAGCAAGGGAAGGACTGCAAGTCGTGTTACTTGAAGCAGCTCAGTTCCCAAGGTCAGTTTTCTTTCTTTTTTTTCGGTCCTCACCCTTGGCGTATACGCTTACACGATACAGGTATCACATAGGCGAGAGTTTGATCCCGTCTGTTCGCCACTATCTCAGGTTCGTGGGCGCGGAGCAGAAGCTGGTTGAATATGGTTTCAAGCACAAGGTACGGTGGTTTGTCATCGGAGCATCCCGTCATATTCGAACGCGGCGAGCTTTCTGACCGTGACGCTCATCTATAGCCCGGCGCAGCTATCAAGTTCAATCAGTTCAAGCAGGAAGGATGTACGTGACCTACGCCTGACATTTTCCAATGTTGCATGTTCAAAAAAAATATGCATATACTCGCTGTGTGCGGCAGACACGGACTTTATGGCGCTGGGACACAGCAATAGTTCTTGGAACGTGGTCAGTCATTGGTTGATTGCTCCTTTTTTTTTCGGTGCTTTCGTTTCCTGATGGATGAACGGACCCAGACGCGTTCCGATTTCGACAATTTGCTTCTTGATCATGCAAGAGAGTCTGGGGTGTGCGTGTACGAAAGGACGAGGGTGACGTCGCTTCGCTTCTCGGACCAATCGCGACCCGTGGTCGCTGAATGGAGGCGGTATTGCCCAACTGATCATTCGGGGGAGATCTCCTTTGACTTCCTGGTCGATGCAACAGGACGGGCCGGCTTGATGTCCGATCGATACATGAAGAATCGACACTATAACGAATCGCTGAGAAACATCGTTCTCTGGGGATACTGGACGGGGGTTGGGACGTATGGTCTAGGAACAGAGCGCGAGGGCGCTCCATGGTTTGAAGCTCTGACAGGCACGTATGGATAAACTATGCTCGAGAACCTTGTGCATTAATTATGCCACAGATGATTCGGGTTGGGCTTGGTTTATCCCGCTTCATGATGGTACGACATCCGCTGGTGTTGTCGTGAATCAGAAACTGTACCAGGAAAGGTGGAAGGTGCTTTCGGAGTCTTCGATGCTCGCGCGATATGAGGCTCTATTGTCGCTTGCCCCCAACTTGATCCGCCTGATTGGTGGTGGGACTTTGGTCTCGAAACCATCGTCTGACAGCCCCCGAAGTCCTACGGATACGGTGGTGCGATCTGCGGCTGATTTTAGTTACTCAGCACCGCAGTACGCAGGGGATTCATTCCGTATCGTTGGGGACGCAGGAGGTGTGTAGAATGTCCCCTATTTTTGGTGATCACAAGTTTCTTACAAGGACCCATAGCCTTCATTGACCCGCTATTTTCGTCTGGAGTCCATCTTGCGATGACGTCTGCTCTGTCGGCTGCAGCTTCTATCTGTGCATCCGTTCGTGGAGACTGCTCGGAAGCTGCTGCTGCTGCGTGGTACACGAGAAGATTTACCTTGAGTTACACGAGGTAGGACAGGATTTTAAGAGGTTTTTCCCTATAAGCCCAAAGAAACTGAGAAGAATATTGTGTTAGATTCCAGATGGTCGTATTGAGTGCCTATGAACAGATTCGGGCGACACGGTTTGACGTCCTCAATGATGTCGATGAAGATGGTTACGAACGCGCGTTCACGTCCATCCGCCCAGGTATGAGTGACAGTACCTACGGATGGGAAGGGACATGTACCCACTGATCGGGTTCCTTTCTAGTCATCCAAGGAGCGTCCGACATGGGCACGCGACTGTCTGAACGGGAACTCCAGAATGCTCTCGACTTTTGCAGCAAATTCTGTCACCCAACATCCCCGGAGGAACGTGCACGTGCCCTGAGATGTGGGCTGCCGGATCGCCTTTTCGACGTTTCCGTGGCACCCGTAGACCCACGAGAAATAGAGATCACTTTGGGTAGTAGTAAGACAGGCACGCGTCTGAGTTCATTGGACGACAAGTCGACAGAGATCCGCGTCGTGAGAGCGGTGATGGAGCAGTGCAATGCTCGTCGAGTGGTATATCAAGAGTATCTCGTCAATAATCTCGAGGCGGAGGATATTGACGGTTACGTGGTGAGGCTGCAGAGAGGATCGCTGGGACTATTGCCAAGTATGGGATAGATATCCTAACTTCTGTCAGTGGCCCGTTCTATGCATTTTCTTACCATGAAACTATAATTACTATCAGACTCTGTACATACCCCCAAATGACTATTGGAGTCTGTTGGCCTGAGGGTCGAAATCGCGCGATTACGTCATAGTGTGTCACATCGCGCGTAACAATCCACATATGGTAGCTCTGTCACTCGCAAAACACGTACAAAGAATGCTCATAATCCGCACCC
Organism: Boletus piedmontensis; assembly: GCA_038092855.1. Taxonomy (NCBI): domain Eukaryota; kingdom Fungi; phylum Basidiomycota; class Agaricomycetes; order Boletales; family Boletaceae; genus Boletus; species Boletus piedmontensis. Next base: position 2,911 of record JBBPRD010000485.1, read on the forward strand.
AGAGGAGGTTATGCGGAAGTAACGGCGCTGACTGCCACATCATGGCGATAAGTACGGTCCTCATCTTCGGACTGAGGGCGCCGCTACAGCTTCGTCCGCACAAGAAGTCGAGTCAACGATCAGTGTTCTTCTTGATGAACACAGTGTTTGCAGTGCCCATTTCCCGACACTGAACGAGCCCTGGCCCACGCATTCCAATAATCAGCTCCAGGCAGTGCTCGAGGCTTCTGCCAAGTCGGATCAAGCCGCTAATTTGCTTGTCCGAAGGCCCCTTCTTGGACCGATGGCTTGGCAAAACCTGGAAGCTCTCAAGCTGGTTGCTGACTGTCCCAGAAGTCTACTGTATGTAGTATCGTCATGACATGTAACCATGAGGTCAGCGTGGCCGCATCAAAGATCGTTCATTTCAGGGACATCTAAGGGGATGTATGTATTCTCGTACTCAAATTTAATACGACACGTCATCTTCATCATAGATTCCCGAGATGATGGATACCATGGGCATGATGGAAAATATCAACTTCACCCTGTCTCCATGCCTTTCCTCGTAATGCCTGGAACACTTTAAAAGACACGCAAAGGTGGTTTTTCTCCATCCCCGGCATCACCAACTTGGATATGTCCCTTTTGTCGTTCTTGCTGTTGTCCTTGGGCGTCGTGCACGCGAGCCCTCTCAGCCGGGATACCGGCAAGTTTAACCTCGCAATCTCCACCAAGCTCAATACAGCTGGCGTTAGCAACGTTGTTGAGGCGGATAGGGCTCGTATCCAAGCATTAAAACAGGGCTCGCACCCGGCTAGCAGACGCAGCATCAGCAGTAGGCAGGTAAATGTGGCGAATAATGTTTTTTTCTACACGATCGAGGTCGGTGTTGGCACCCCTCCCACATACCGTGCGTTTGTCACTCACTCATGTCTACGACTACCAAGTTGAGCGACTTTTTTAGACACACTCTTGGTTGATACGGGAAGCTCTAACACCTGGATTGGAGCTAGTCAACCATTCGTTGTCACCAGCTCCAGCAACGACACTGGCAATACAGTTGTATGTCTCTACCTTATTACACCTGCGGTTGATTCTTAGAATGTCCATAGAGCCAGATTTATGGTACTGGGTCATTCTCCGGGGAGGAGTGGTTAGATACTGTCACGCTCACTGCCGACCTGGTGATTAACCAGCAATCCATCGGTGTTGCGAGTTCGTCCCAGGGCGCCAGTGCTTTTGATGGCGTCTTTGGTGTCGGCCCTATTGACTTAACCCAGAATACTGTCAACAACACATTCGAAGTCCCAACCGTAACAGACAATCTATACGCTCAAGGAAAGATATCACAGGAAGTACTAGGCGTCTTCTTTTCCCCGGTTTCCGAGCCCAATGATAATGGGCAACTCACGTTTGGTGGCTATGAAACCTCGGTGATCACGAGCTCGGTGAACTACGTTCCAGTCACGACAACTTTCCCTGCATCAACCTTCTGGGGGATCGACCAGTCGATCTCTTACGGCAACACTACTGTTCTGTCGTCGACAGCTGGTATCGTCGACACTGGCACCACTATGATTTACTTTGCCTCGGGTAAGTGACACGTTGGCCACGAATTTACCTCGAACGCTAATTCCGTATCTGGGACCTGCAGATGCATTCCAGCAATACCAATCCCTGACGGGTGCAACTATGGACTCTGCTACCAACATGCTGGCTATCAACTCTACTCAATACGCCAACCTGCAGCCATTGTCGTTCAACGTCGGAAGTACTTCTTATGTCCTCACTCCAAACGGGCAGATTTGGCCCCGTTCTCTGAACTCCGCCCTCGGAGGCAGCTCCAATGCGATATACCTCGTCGTCAACAACATTGGTTGGCCATCTGGCTCTGGGTTTGATTTCTGCAATGGATATGGCTTCCTGTGCGTAATCCATGTTTATTGCGATAGGATTTCTCCCCCTCATTATGTCTGCTGCGTAGCCAACGATTCTACAGCGTCTTTGACACAAACAATCAACGCGTTGGTTTTGCTGAGACGATCTACACTAACTCCAATACCAACTAGTGCAAAGACTTGGGCGAGATGCTAATGGACCTCAGTTGGGTAACTGAAAGTATGTATTTGTTGAAGGTGTAATGGGCATGTGCTTGTAAAAGTGTTGGATCGTACTGATCTCCGCGCAGCAACTGCTGAGATCTAAACACCATTGGGCGCAAAATGAGGCTTTCCTAAGTCAACATACCATCGGCGCCCTTCATGATCACAATGATATCGACTATCATGGGCTTTTGAGAAAAGCAGTCACGCAATTGGCACACTTCGTCGAAAGGAAATTTGTTTCCTACAGTCTGTCTACATTAATCCTTTCTTCAGATCCAGGCAAGCTTGTTCTCTAACATCTCAATGGGAATGAACAACGTATTTTTTGAGGGCCTCTACCCGCACAGAGTCGATGCAACGAGACTAAAATCCATAATCCTTGGGACAGGGGAGTTGCACACGGTAAAGCTGGAAGCTGTGCCGAGGGTCCGGCATACTCTCCGCTTCAAATTGGTGTGCAAGGCATTCCCGAGGACGGCATCACCCTCTCAAATTGGGTCTGCTCGCCTTGTCATGCTGAACCGATCGTCATCCAAGAATAGTCCAAGTGTTCCGACATCTTCAACACCAGCTTATCGCCTTTAAGGTATCTAACTGGGAATGGCTGTTCTTGGCACTTGGCGATACCCTTCAACCACCGACTGCACTGTACACAACTTATTTTCATCGTTCTCATGGTACCCTGCATACGAGTACACTATGTTCTACTAGGGTACTCCAGGTGTCCTATCGTTTAAAAATGTGGAGTTACAGACTAAGGATGCAGTTGTGCATCCGGTGGGCAAAATGGAAACCGGATTGTACGTTTGCATGTCTTACATGAAATATGGGATTTGTTGACCCTTACAGTCGCTTAATGTAGCTCTCAGCGGTTGCACAGTCAGCCTGGATGTTGTGCAGGCAACTCTACATTTTTTGCTCAGCATCCGTCGGCGGGACCGGGGCGTACTCTTTGCAGTGTGCAGTGTCGAGATAATGATGACTCAGAAGATGAAGACCATAAAATGTCATCTTTTCTTGCGATGGGAGATAGCTGGGCTAAAAATGGTATGGTTTTTTGTTCTAGAGTTCATATTCGGTCCCTCATAAGTATTTATCAATTAGCTCCCGAACGGCAGCCCACAAAAACTTTGCATGGCTTACGACGGTGGTTGCTGTCCCTCACCAGCCACGGATCCTTCAGACTCGGATGTTCCCTAAGAACCTTTTGTCATTCTTTCTGTTGTCCTTGGGCGCCGTGCATGCAAGTCCTGTGAGTCGTGATACAGGCAAGGCGGCTCTCAAATTCTCTACAAACATCAACACGGCTGGCTTCAGTAACCTTGTTGAGAAGGACCAAGCTCGCGCACAGACCTTGAAAAATATCCCCCACCTCAACGAAAGGAGTACCAGCAGCAGTCCAGTCAGTGCTACGAATGCCGCTGTGTTCTACACGACCGAGATCGGCGTTGGCACTCCTCCGACAAATTGTATGTTTGTCATCTATCCTTACCTCCAAGGCTGAAGGATTATAGACACCCTTCTGGTTGATACCGGAAGTTCTAACACCTGGGTCGGGGCAAGTAAACAATACGTTGCCACCAACTCTAGTGTAAACACTGGGGGTATTGTCGTATGTGGTTATCTTGGTTATTCCCCATCTCAATCGTCATGGTGTTATAGTTTGTCAAGTATGGTTCTGGGGCGTTCCTTGGAGAGGAGTGGCTCGATACCGTCACTCTCACCCCCGACTTGGTGGTTCACCAGCAATCCATTGGTATTGCCAATTGGACCAATGGCACCAGTGGTTTCGACGGTATTCTCGGTCTTGGTCCTATTGACTTAACCTTGGGCACCGTTAGCAATGCACCTGAAGTTCCAACTGTCACGGACAATTTGTACGCTCAGAAAACGATATCGCAAGAAGTACTAGGCATCTTCTTTGCTCCAGCTTCTGAGTCCTACAGTAACGGGGAGCTCACGTTCGGCGGCTATGACAGCTCGGCGACAACAAGCTCGGTGAACTATGTTCCACTCACAACGACCTTCCCTGCGTCAGCATTCTGGGGTATCGACCAGTCGATCTCTTATGGTGGCACCACTATCTTGTCCTCGACCGCTGGCGTCGTCGATACGGGTACCACCCTCATTCTCATCGCGACGGGTGAGTAGTATATTGGGGACCATCCAAACGCTGACAATTTACTCCTCTTGGAATCCTGCAGATGCGTTCCGGAAATACCAAGCTCTGACCGGCGCAACTCTGGACTCCACCACCGGCCTCCTGACCATTACCCCCTCGCAGTATGCTAGTCTGCAGACGTTGTCGTTCAATATCGGAGGTACCTCTTATGACCTCATCCCGAACGCACAGATTTGGCCACGCTCTCTAAATAATGTCGCGGGCGGGAACTCCAGTTCAATATACCTCGTCGTTAACGACATTGGTACCTCGACTGGGCTTCCCTTGGATGTCATCAATGGCTATTGCTCCCTGTATGGTCCCGTTTCTCATCCGCGAGTTCTGGCCCTGATATGTTTGATGCATAGTGAACGCTACTACACTATCTTTGACACGAGTCGTCAACGCTTTGGAATCGCTCAGACGATGTACACAAATTCTAACACAAATTAGTAGCTTCAAAAATGGTGCAGGTTAGGTATAATCGTGGGGGTTCCTAAGTGCATGATTGTATACCGACACCGACAATACATGTGAGACTGGGGGCAAATTTCAGAGTACAATACAAACGATCACAAAATGACGCGTAGTGAGCTCGTGGATCCCCCAAAATGGTAATGACCTAATGAGCAAGTTGACGATGTGTCAGCAAGATGATAGAACTTCCAAGTCTTACACCATGCACGGGTCACACACTGGAAACACTGTTGTACGTTTCTAATGCCCCTTTATACTATTTTTGTCAGATTTAAAGGTGTTTACAGTCGATGTTTTATGGTTCTATGAGCTTCACTGGATGGGAGTGAGATGCCGTAACGCTTGCCCCCCGCTTGGGGTTACCAGTTTTGCCTTTGGTCCGACTGAAGTTGATGGTATCCTTAGTCTAAGATGGCCCGCTTTCCCTCACTTTGGGTACTTAGGGTCAGCAAATGGGACGACTGGTTCCCATATTGGGATATCAGCAGCGGCTGACTCTGGTGAGTCGAGACTACGACGGTGGTTAACTGTTGTCAGCGTACCCCCATCAGTAGCGAATTCCTCAGACTTAGTTGTTCTTCAAGAGCCCTTTGTCATTCTTGCTGTTGGTCTTGGGCGCTGTGCATGCAACCCCTGTGAGCCGTGATACAGGCAAGACGGCTCTCAGATTCTCCACAGGAATCAATTCCGTTGGCTTCAGCAACCTTGCTGAGAAGGACCGAGCTCGCGCACAGGCCTTGAAAAATATCCCTCACCTCAGCGAAAGGAGCACCAGCAGTGGTTCAGTCAGTGCCACGAATGCCGCCGTGATCTACACGGCCGAGGTCGGCATTGGTACCCCTCCGACAAATTGTACGTTTGTCATCTATCCTTCTTTGCAAGGCTAATAAAATTGCAGACACCCTTCTAATCGATACCGGAAGTTCTAACACCTGGGTCGGAGCGAGTAAACAATACATTCCCACCAGCTCTAGCGTATTCACTGGTGATCTTGTTGTATGTGGTTATCTCGGTTATTCCGCATCTCAATTGTCATGGTGTTGTAGTTTATCAAGTATGGTTCTGGCGCGTTCTTTGGAGAGGAGTGGCTCGATACCGTCACGCTCACCCCCGACTTGGTGATCCACAAGCAATCTATCGGTGCTGCTGATTGGACCAACGGCATCAATCCTTACGACGGTATTCTCGGTGTTGGCCCTACTGATCTAACGAAGGATACCATTGTTACTGCGCCTGACACTGAAATTCCAACTGTCACGGACGGTCTGTGCGCGCAAGGAACGATATCGCAGCCAGTACTAGGCATCTCATTTTCCCCAGCTTCCGAGTCCAACTAACGGGGAGCTCAACTTTGGTGCCCCTGACGACTCCGCCACCACCAGCCCGCCGAAATACGTTCCAATCACGTCGACCTTCCCTGCATCGCGCTATTGGGGTATCAACCAGTCGGTCTCCTACGGCACAAACCCTATTCTGTCATTGACCGCTGGTATCGTCGATACGGGCACTTCCCTCCTGCTTCTCGCCTCGGGTAAGTGACGTGTCAAGACTAACTGATCACGCGGACCTCTTATATCGGTTCCTGCAGATGCGTTTCAAAAATACCAGTCTGCGACGGGCGGCACCCTGGACTCTTCCACCGGGCTCCTCACCATCGCCTCCGCCCAGTATGCCAAGTTGGAGACGTTCCTCACCATCGGAGGCACGGCCTACGAGCTCTCGCCCAATGCACAGATCTGGTCCCGTTCGCTCAACGCTGCCATCGGTGGTAACTCTAATTCGATTTACCTTATCGTCGCGGACATCGGCAACCCGTCGGGAAGTGGCCTCGACTTTATCAATGGATACACTTTTCTGTATGTCCTTCGTCGTTTTCCCCCTCCATCTCGGATACTTAGCGTGTGTGTGTGCGTCCTTTTTTTATTTTTATTTTTCTAGCGAGCGGTACCACAGCATCTTCGATACTGCTAACAAACGGGTTGGCTTTGCCCCGACGCCTTACACCTATGCGACCACCAACTAGCGTTTCCCCACCGTGCCATTCCATTCACCCTTGCGCAATATCACGCAACCGGGGTTGCAAATGAGACCTGAGTTGCCTTTCGATCATTATATTCACTTCTACAGCATCCTTTTTTTTTTTTCGTCAAGTAGAAAGCGTGTTTACAGTATATTCATGTCATCGTACTCCTGCAAGGATAATATTGGCATCAAACTTGAGTTTTGCAATCCTGGTTCCGTCTAGAGCTCCAGTAACCGGTTGTGTCGTGCGTGTCATTATGTTACGACTCGGTTCAAGTCGCTTTAGACCATTTCGAACGGGTGCTGCATTACCACTCAGTAGAATATTGTAACAATGGGTGACTTAAGAATGTGTTTGTGTTTTGTATATCTGTAGGAGGTATCAGTGTTGAGATATTTAGATTCTGATAATTTATGTCCCCCTTCTATTCTTTTCTGGTCTGGACCCTTAGTTCTTATCTATGGTATCACTGGGATGACACCATACAACAGTACATGGATGTCATTTCAGATATCTAAGAACATGGTCCATACCTCTCCAAAATGCCTCCCCAATGACCGCCGTCCGTTCAAGATTGACATCTGTAGCGGCACCACGGGAATAATTGTGTCCATATACGCGGGTCCGGGTGTCCTCGACCCACGGTGCGTCGAGTGGCAGAAATGTGATACCGTACCTGGGCAGAAGCTCTCTGAGCACCGTGTTTTGCAGATAGACTAAACGCGCGTTCAGCGTGAGATAACACGTGATTTCTCTATTATAGACTCACCTTGTGCATTGAAGAGTAATGTCCACGGATCTTCAAGGAGAGCTGTGTTCGTGACATCCGCGTTGATGAGTGCTGATAGTTGCAATCTGAGGACATGCTCCCCCGGAGACTGGGGTCGACGGTGGTGAAAGAACGTCTGCTGTATCATGTCTTGGACCTTCGAGCGGACACGCGGACGAAGGAGCACGGTCTTCGCGACACCTCGGCCCGGTAGACGATACCAGCTACCTGGCCATATCAGTTTTTTCTGTCTACTCGGACGAACCTCCCGTCGGATGGACCGCAAGAGCTGAAAGACGTCGGGCAAGAAACGAGACACGGTTAGATGCACAGCCGCGTTGAAGATTTCCAGCGATTGTGGGGCCGTCTGGTGCATATACACGTCATCGTGGTCCTTGTATTCACCTACAGCGGCAGCGCGCGACTTATCTACGTAGTCTGGCAGATGGTGCAAGAAGGACCAATTTCCTGTGTATGTCTGACCGGGTGCACTCAGAGGGCCACGTCCCAGGATGACGACGTTCGCTTTCCGTGCAGCCGCGAGCCAATACGTCTCACGCAATCGGACGCCCGTCATTGGATCCACAAAGGGCGAATTGTACTCCCAGGAAGACTCATTCCGCGCGGAAAAGAGTGTGTCGGAGACGACATAGTTGACTACCGCGGACTCGGTCTCGATGAGCTCTTGCGTTGCAGGCGGTCTGATATAACGTGGTGGCGGTGTGTCGTCTCGGAAATGCTGGTAAGGCAAACAAATGTGGTGATGGGTACAGAATTCGTGGTACTGGCAGGGAAACGGTTTTCCCTCGGCGCGTTCCCTGTGTTGAAGGAGGAGTACATGAAGGCGGTAAATGTGTTCGCCACCGATCATGGTGATCCGCTTTCCTGCAAGGGATCGGCACATATCGATCTGGGTCGTGTTTGCGACGTGACGCCCTTTGACCGGACGCGGACCGGAAAGCTCTTCTGATACTATAGTACGATGTGATGATTCTTGATGGAGGTTGTCAAGAGACACCTGCAGTCGTTCGAGCTCCGTACTAAAGTGATCTATAGCACTCCGCTCGGAGGTAATTCGCAGTTCATCCTCGTATGCCTCGAGAAGGGACTGCATGACCTCGTGCACAGAATCATGCGCAGCTCGGAGTGTGTCTTCGGCGAGTAAACGGCAACGGTCGTCGGACGGCCAAAGTAGATCGTTCACGGACGACCAGGTGTAAAAGAAGATACCGGCTAGAGCAAAATATAGCAAAAGACGGGTTCTTCGTCCTCCAGCCATCCCGGTGACCCAGCTTGTTTGACGAGTGGTCCAAATACGCAAGTTTTAGAACCGATAGACAATTTGAAAGTGATTTAACAATGAATTACCTTCAAATTTGGAGCCTTACACGAGAAAAATAAATAAGTAAATAAAATCTTAGCTCGTATCACTGGCAGAGACAGGTTTCACTGCGATTGTAAGGAAGACAATGACGACTGTCTCGACCACCATTCTTGGGAAACGGAGGAACTCTCACCTGGTACTACGGCTCTCGTCCAGTCCAGCGCCATCAGAGGCCGCCACAACGACACCCACGACCGAGACAATCCCTCAGGTATCCACCAAAGTCAGAAAAAAGCCACGCTACCCATGTACGTATCCCGAATGCGCAAAATCCTACTCGAAACCGTCGAGGTTGGCGGAACATCAGCGGTCACATACCGGCGAGGTCAGGACTGTAGTTATTTGAGATTTCACCTTGCTTTTTCATTCATCCTCTACACAGCGTCCGTTCGCATGTAATTCATGTGGAAAGTCCTACCTGCGGGAGAGCCATTTACAGGCACACAGGAAGAGCCATTTACCTGAATCAGAGAGACCATATGTGTGTACGGAATCTACGGAATGTACCAAACGCTTCTGGACGTTCCAACATCTTGTCGTCCACGAAAATTCTCATAGAGGAAACAAATCTTATATTGTCAGTGTTTTTCGCGTCCACTCTGTCAATCTCATAGAAATCGCGTAGTGCCCAGAAGTTGATTGCAATGAGGTGTTTTTCAAGCATCACCAGCTGCGTGCTCACGTTTGTGAAGCACACTCCCCACCAGGAACGAAGTCGTATATCTGCTCACATCCAGGATGCACAAAATCGTTTGCAACGAATCAAAAGTTGCGAGGTCACGTGAAGACGCATGACGGTATGCATTGCACGTCCTCGTTCAAGTGGTCCTATGTTCATATTTCCACGCCAGATAAGCGATACACTTGCTCACATCTTCACTGTCTACCGGGTCCCGACAAGGATCCTGTTTACTTTGGCACGTGGACGGCCTTGCAGGCGCACACACGGAATGACCATCCCCCGACGTGCATGCACCCCAAGTGCAA
>JBBPRD010000486.1:0-12796 GCA_038092855.1 Boletus piedmontensis
GGTTGGCAATCTCTTTACCCTGTAAATACCTTCAGTATTAATAACCTACCACAATGGTTTGTCTTACCTCAGCCCATTTTTTGAGGATAGTGCAGGTCTTTATGGCAGCTAGGATAGATGATAGTGGGGAGGAAAGGAAGAGAAGGCTGATGGCTTCAAGCCAGTAGGGAAAGAAGTTCTTGAAGAAGAGAGTGGCCTCATTTAACAGGACTGGGGTACAGTTGACATATAGTAAGTGGTCCATCCAGTATTGGCAAGAGTATGCCAGATGAGGGGGAATAGCCTTATTCACACAATTCTGCAGGTCAGGGACAGTTGCATTATAGAGTCAGGAGTCCTTGAGGTCACAGATGTTGAACTTGAGCATATTTCACATGCAAGCAATGCATGGCCAAGGGACAGATGATACTGGGGTTGGATGTTGATATGGAATGTTGAACTGTGAGCTTTGGCCAGTAAAAAGTCACGGAATGAGATATAAAGTGGTCAGATGGGCTTCTCTTCATTAACCACTCTATTGAGCAATGACCCCATCAGTGTGATCACATCTTGGACATCCAGATATCCATTCAAGCTGAAGAGGGCACACAAGGAAATGAGAGACAGGGGCTCCTTCAGCACAAGCACCACAGCCATTACCTCTTGAAATGATTGTTGAGAAACATCTGACATAAAAAGCTAGTCAAGTATTGTCTTGTATAGCCCATCTAGACAGTTACCATTGGCACTGTTGGTGGCTTGTAGGAGTATCCTAAGCTGCTTGGGAGTGGAAATCCCTCTAGAATCTTCCCCTTGGATGAACATGCAGGCAGTGGATGCCCACTAAAAAAGGTGTTGGGAGTGCTGAACAAGGAGCTGACACCATCTCTGATTTGGCCAAGAAGATTCAAGTTCAGTGTAGTGATGGAGGGAATGATGGATAAACATTCCAATATCTTTGTTAACTTTGGCTAGTGGTTCATCCCCAAGATATTTGTGGATAATGCATGAGCCAGTGGAGACCATGTCAAGGATGTCACTCTCTGGATGAGCAGTGATGAGGAAGTGAAGATTGGTTAGGAGGTTATAGTCAGCCATCTGTTGTGAGATAACATCCAGAAGTGGTCAGTGACTGGCTTCATCACCACTTTCGTCAAGGGTGTCAATCACAACGACTAGTGGATCAATAGGGTGGAGGTCCTTGCTAGGTTCTATGATGAGCTTCTCCACTTGCTCTGATGGTGATGTTGATGTGTGAAGCACTCGACTGTCTTTCACAACCCCACAGAGCATGGACTTATACTGTGGGTCATGATCAGTGAGATCATGGGTGATAGTGCTAAAAAGATTCATTGGATTCTGTGTGGCAATGTCAGTCCTGGTGAAGCAATATAATGAGCCCAGCCATCCCTGCTTGCAGCACAGTCAAGCAATCAAATGAGCCACCAAAGACTTGCCAGATCCAGTGATGCTGGTGAGAAGACACACTTGTGGTGTTATAATATGTACTGTACTTTTCATTTTCTTTTATTTTCCCTTTTCCATGATCATGTGACTTGTCATGTGACTATGATACTAAATGGACTACAAGTTACGACTATGTGACATTCTGACTTAGAGTAACATGGCTGCTGTGTGCCCTTCTCTACAGAACAGCTCTGCTGGGATCTGCTGTGCGATCTCTGGACACATGTATTTAATCTCTGTTGACCCTGAAGACCCTGAGGGTTCTTCTTCCATTTCTTCCCATGTATATATTTAGATATTCCCACATTCATCTCTGTGCACTTCTTTTCCATTCTTGATCTTCTTAGAAGCCGCACCATATACATATTTACTTAATTACTGTTAATACTTTATCTATTAGAGGTACAGTCGACTCTGATATAACCCATACAGGGTATAACCCATACTCTGTAGTAGCCCATACATTTCCCACTATCCCGAGTTGGTTTGCAGTGATTTCGACCCCGTAACCCATATCTCTCCCATATCCATTATCCCATATAAATTTGGAGGTCATAACCCATATGTACACGTGGGAATCATACTCTATTAGGAAGTTTAATTATATAATTATTTTCATTTCTATGCCAAAGATGGCAGGACTGACCCGACAAACTGTCACCTTCCAACTTCTCACCATATGAAACGTCTCAACGTGCTGAAAAAAGGTTTATCCAGGCTTTGGGATCAGACTCAGGACCATAAAGCCAAGCTTGAAGTTGAGCTGAAAGCTGGTCAGCCCATTTCAGAGGCTGATCAGGACTGGCTTGATGGTGATGGAAATTTGATAGATGAAGAAAGGATGATTGAGGCCTTGGAAAATGTATTAGATTATGAAGAAGGCTTCGAGAAGTTAGATTCACATGGGAAGTTGATTGCTGAGAAATTGCAGAAGCTTGCAGGAGAGGGTATCCCCTTAAAAAAGTGGACTTGGAAGTGTTTGTTTTTCATGATTCTTCCATGTTGGCACACACACTGAGTCATCATCTGTACTAGGTCCAGCTACCATAACAAATCATGATGTAGATGCTCCACCCACTGGCAAGAAACCAAAACCATCACCTGTGTTGAAAAAAGAGTATGCCACCCTTCAACAATGAGTCAAGATTCTTGATTGGCACCAGGACAACAAAGCAACACAAAAAGAAATTGCAGACCACTTCAACAAAGTCTATCCGAGTCTCCAACTCACACAGCCACTGATTTCATCGTGGGTTGGTGACCAGAAGAAGTGGCGGGATGCATATGAGGGCAGCAAAAACTTGGAGCACTCTTCCAAGAGAATTTGTCAAACAGAACACCCAGAGGTCAATGAGATGCTGGAGCTTTGGGTTTCAAAGGCGATGAGAGAAAGACTGATTCTTACTGGCAAGGTCATCTGCCAGAAATGGAAACAGTTTGCTGACATCATGGGTGTGCCAGATGATGACCGCCTCAATCTCAGTGAAGGATGGTTAACATCTTTCAAGTCTTGGAATGGCTTGAGGAATATGAAGCGGCGCGGTGAAGCTGCCTCTACATCTGCAGACACCATTGGGAGGGAGCAAGCATGAATCCAGGAGCTTATCCGAAAGTGGGGTTACAAGCTGTGGGACATTTTTAATGCAGATGAGACAGGTCTCTTCTATGCATAAGTCATTTAAATTTTTAGATATTGACCAACTCAAGTTTAACAAAATCTAATCTCACAGTATGCCACCAGATTGTGGTCTCATCGACAGGCAAAACTCAGGTGTCAAAGGGAAGAAGAGTCAGCTCACATATCTTTTTACAACCAATGCAGACAGCTTAGAGAAACTCCCCCTACTCATTATTGGCAAGTTTAACAAGCCCTGTGCATTCAAAAACAGGACAGCTGCCCAACTGGGTTTCAATTATCACAATAATGCTAAGGCATGGATGACATCCGTGATCTATCAGGAATGGCTGTCAGACTGGGATAGAAAGCTCAAGAATGAGGGACGGAATATATTACTTCTGCAGGATAATTTCTCAGGACATGTTGTTCCAGAGACTCTCACCAATATTCACATCATCAACTTTGAGCCAAACCTTACTGCACATGTCCAACCAAACAACCAGGGTATAATTTGCTGCTTCAAGGCAAAATATCACCCACAGTTCATCCAGCAATCCATCCATCTTTACAAAACTGGCACTACCCCATCTCAAATCTTTGACATTGATCAGCTTGAAGCAATGCAGCTTGCTAAGACAGCATAGGAGGACGTTGACACGACGACAGTCCAAAACTGCTGGCGCAAAGCCAGCATCCTTCCTGAATTCAACCCAGCACCCATTACACCTCCATCTATACCTATCTCAACCCTACTCTGTGCCAACAACTCAGAACCACAGTGTTTGACCAATTCTAACTTGCGAGATGGTCTGGACCCTGTCATAGAAGCTGAGAACGAAGTGACAGAGGCTTTGGACAATCTAGAGGTGACTGGAGCACTTCAACACTTGAATCATATGGCCATTGAGGAGCTGCTTAACCCAGTTGAGGAGACGCACCACATATTCCAGGCAAGCGATCAGGATATCTACAATGCAGTGATGGATGCAAAAACAGTGTGGGAAAGGATAGCCAAAGGTAGCAACAGCGCTCGGTCGCCACATGACGCAGATGAGCCTGTTAAACCCACACACACCTGGAAGGAGGCACTCCAGGCTGTGCTGGTGGTGAGAGAATATGTCAGTGAGCTTGATGGACTGTTTGCATGAAAGTTGGAGTTGTTGCTGGGTTCACTGCCAAAGCAGACAAGGTTTCTTGACTCAGATATGAAACAGTTGAAGGACACAAAGCTGACAAGCTATTTCGAACATAAGTAGTCTATTTCAACTGTGATACAGTTTATATGTGTAGATACCATGATTTCCGATACTATTTGACCATCCATTTTCACCCACCCTCAAATCCCATACTCTGTCATAACCCATGCTCCCAAGCCTATCCCAAGAGGTATGGGTTATTACAGAGTCGACTGTACCATGCTCACTCATTTGAGTGACAGTGCTACCATAATATGCTTGTAGATTGATTTCTGAGAATTTGGTAATGTGTTGGCTACAAGTTTTCCTTCACATATCTGCTCCTTCATGCTCAACAACTTGAGTGACATGACATGCTCAGGCTGGATAAGTAGGATTCCATGTTCAGCCATGCATTGAGACATGATCTCGTGTAGCTCATCAATTTGAGGGCTGCTACCAGCATAGTAGAGAGAACAAGAGAAGAGTAGGTGGTATATTGGCCTGTTAGCAAGCCTGCCAAGGTAAGCAACCAGTAACTCAGACATCTGGACCGTCAGTGCTTTTGGGACAACAACACGAACAAGCTGTTTTCCATTAGCAAGAGCGGCAGCAATGATAGGGACAATGACAGATAATTTCCCCTTGCCCATGTTGACCTGCATTACGGTGTTTCCTCTAGATTTGGGGGACATCATTTCCATTACTATTTCTGCCTGAGTGTGACAGATGAGAAAGTTTCCTTGAATCTGACAAGAGGAAACAGCAATATTAGTAGAGACAACTACATGGACACCAGAAACACACCTGGATCAACAACCATTCCAGATAGTCTTCAGGACTCTACCCATCACATCCCTCATTCTCTAACTCCTTGGAAAACTCTTCTTTGAGACTATCCAGAGCAAATCGGAGCAATCTTTGCGCATGCTACACATCCAAAAGCAGCAAAGCCAATAACACCAAGCATTCCTTCCAACCTGGAGGGATGTTGATCTGTAATGTAGTTGTGAGATATCACAAGAGGACATTTGCAGTAATCAGGGGCCATTGACCAAATTGATTGAGTGCTTGTTCATGTGGATTGGTCATCGGACCCAGACACTTCTTGAGAATGTCCAGAGCATTCACATAGCTGTCTCTGCACTGCCCATAATGCCTCTTAAGAACCTGGATGTGATCCCCCCCTGCTACTCTGTGAATCATTTGAGAATTCTCACCAGCATGTTCTGCACTGATGTTGAGGCTAGTGACATATTCTCATTGAAATGAGTGGTCGGATTTGCCCATTAGAAGAGAGAGTAACTGATTTACTTGGGGAATATCATCTGGTAATGTCTTGTGACTGTGACAAGGCAAGGTTTGGCAAACTGGCAGTTCTGGGGCTGGTCAGTTGGAAAGGAGCTGATCAAGCATGACTCTCCATGATGTATGCTTATCTGGTATATATTGTGAAGGTGAGATCAGGTGTAGAAGAGTGGGTACTGCAGATTCTGTGGCGATGCATGTGGTGAAACTACTGCTATCATTGTAATTGCAGTCTTCTGGAGGGATTGATACAGCAGTGGCATGCCATGGAAATAAGTATGCAGCTCATTGTGCACTACACTCATTGTCAAGTCCAATTCTGAGGGAAGAGTTCCAAAAGTGTTTCCTGCCATGCCTAAGTTGGATTTTCTCATATGCAATGTTGATTTGAGGATATAATGATGAAGTCCATTCAGGCCCACTACTGAAAGCTTCAAGTCTCATAACTGAACAACACCCAGCTAACTGTAAGAGACAAAGTGCTGCCTGAACCCCCATTTTTTCTGTTATTGGATCAGGTCTATGAGAGCTAGCTATTGCATGCAGATAGACAAGATATCATATGCTTGTCGAGTTGCCATTCCCTATCAAGCAACCCAATTCAGTATCCATGTTGTAGATATAATATAATGGTCCATCAGGTCTAGTAAATTTGTCATGCCAGATGTCACGGTCAACCCGGACCCGATGATCATCATGCCTTCTGGGGATGCCATCTGGTACAAGGATATGTCTGGGGATAAGTTCCTCTGGAAGATGAGTTTTCAGTTGGAGAACAAGGAGACTCTCTAAACCAAATAGTGCCCCAACACATCAATTCTTGTCATAAACCATGTCCTTGAAGTCATGGGATTCAAGTTCCCCCTCCCCATTGACAAAAAATGATAAGCCATAGAGAGGCAATGCAACAGACAATCGTAGAACTGGTACATGGTGGGGAGAGTTGATGAGGGACATGGTAATTAGGATATTTTTATTCTTAAACATGTCTCCAACACTGAGACCCTGGAAACATTCTGATACCATATTCCATGTTGGACTTTGGATGTCGACAAGGGTCTCATGACTGTTGTACATATGATATTGTCCAGACATGTAGTCAACCCTCAGGTTCCCTAATGATTCTACCCAGAGCTGTTTGAGAGGATGTATCTCAAGGATCTTTGTGGACAGATTCAACCAATGAACATGACCCTTGACAAGTGCTGGTGGAAGGTCTTTCTTCAGTATTCTCAAAGGAATCAGCTCGAGGATGTCATTTGTGTGGTTAGATTGTTACTTGAATCACCAGACCATCACCTTGCAATAAAAAGTGTATCTGCCTATACTTGAACCTTTGTGGTTATCTTGCATAAGGGTACACATACCTTGTGTTTTGACATCATGGATAGAGTTGTGAAATCCATTCCCGAGAGATTAGATAGTACATTGAAGAAGCCTTGCTGAAAACAACAGTTAGGGACACTTGTTAACATCAGAGACAATGTATACACATCATGAAAAATTTGTTAACATTCTAAAGAGTCCCTAATCACAGGCGGCAATCCACCTAATGGTTGTCCATCCATCCCAAGTTTGCCATTGAGCAGATTAAAGTACACTATTTGTGAGTGTCAGTCTCTGATTTTGCATGTAAGCCACTGAGCATTTGGATGCTGCAACTGCACCCATCTGTTTGCACTTGGCTTGTGGGTAGGGAAAACCCTGCTAATTGCAAGAACAATGCCATAGTCTGATTCATCAGCAAGGATTACATTCCCCAAGATCCTCTTGAGCATGAAAGTGAGATGACGATCTCATTGGAGGAGCAGTTGTGAATCCTCCTCATCTAGACGCCCATCCTCTAAAAAGTTGTTATTAATGCCTGAAGAATTAACATTAGCTGAGTATTGCAGGTATTCCACATTAAGAATAAGACATATGCTTGGGAGGGAGTGCATTAATGAACAAGGCACAAGAAAGCAGAGTGTTGATATCCTCTGTAGAATGGAAGAGCTTGGGGAGGGTAGTGAGGTCAACATCAGATGTGCTTCAACAAGTGGCTGCCATGTTGTGCAGGAGTTGTCTGCATTCTTCATTCATAGGTGCCATTGCCAGGTTGTATGATAGCTCCTGCACCTAGCTGAATATCTTCTTGCACACACTGTAAAGAAGCCCAATGGTTCACTCTGAGATGTGTTCATTGGGGCTCGATGCAAGGACCTGAGTGAGCAAGAGAGAAATGGTATTCATTATCACCAAATCAATCATGCCAGCTCTATCATCCACAAACAAACTGTCAAGCTCATCTAGAAGGGTATCACAAAAGAATGAGTCTTGAAGCTCTTTGTGCCAGGTCCATGTCCCTGTATCTGATTCGAGCAGACCAACTTGAAAGGCAGCATAGGAAAGGAGGTAATGAACCTCACAATGACGAAAGTTGAGAGTTCTACTACATAGCCCATGCAGGATGTTGAGCCACTGGAGTGAGCCACTGCTCCACAAGTGTCCAAACACAATGAATTCATCGAGAGAGAGGTCTGTGGAATAGTCTGCTTGAGTAGCCAAGATGTCATTGAAGGTGTGAGAGGTGGAATCTACCCATCTACTCAGAAGACTGCCATAGCTATGGCACTCATAGGTGGGGCTTGCTATATCTGGCTCTCATGGCTCCCATATAGAGAGACCATTATCCCGAGATTGGATCACATGACACAATGTTGGGCTATTGTGAGAGTCCTCTGGTTAGGTTAGGTTAGGGTTAGTTAAGAGAAGACAGATCTGTTGACCATAATATCAATACATTGGTAAGAGAAATGCTAGATCTAAGGAATCAGGATGATTCCTTCATGGCATTTGTGTACACTATGATGCCTCAAAGCATGAGAGGATCTCTTTTTGCTAAATTGATAGGATGTTTTGGAGGGCAAGAGGTGTTTGTGAACCACCTGCCTAGAGAACAAAATCAAGTTACTTCTCCTTTCCATTGTGTCCACTTTAGTTGGTACAATAGACACACAACACAGGTACAATATATGCATATTCGCAAGTCAATTCTAACCAGAATTAGGGCCACAATGCACCCACAAATGTTCATCCTCATCAACTACAGATAGAAGGAGTTTCCAGAACAAATACAAATCAAATGTTACCCTACCAGTCATTAGAGACCACTGATCATGCACAACTCTATGCAAACATAACACTGGCCTTTAAGGAAGTGTTTCAGTTCATAGAGGAGATTGTATGTCATTGCATCTTTTCACTCTTAGCCTAATTAGACTAAAAATATTCTTTAGTTCACGATCTATCTGCCAGCTGAATACAAGCTGCTTATCAACTCAAGCTCCTTTTTGCTAGGCAATGCCTCCTCTGCAGTTGCCCCCTTTACATTCCTAGTGGTCAATATCAATGTCAAAACAGAGGCTCATAGGGATCAAAAGGACAAGGACTTTTGCCTTGTATTACCCATTGGAAATTTCAAGGGTGGCATCTTGGTTATGTTTTAGCAGGGATTGGTTTGGGAATTAAGGAGCAGTGACTTTAGAGTTTTCAGCTCCAATGAAACAACCCACTTTAATTTGGAGTATGAAGGAATGAGAGCATCCTTTGCACATCAGACAGATGCAGAAATCAAGAAGTGGCAGATGGATTATAATGAATGGGTAGCAAATGATCACTTTATATAATTTGTTCTACCTGGCAATGTAATCAAGTACACAGCAAGACTGCCTGATGTGTTCTGTTACCATCCAAGGATCCAGACTCTGCAATCAGATGTTTGACGCTCCTCTGGAGCATCAAGCTATCAGTGCTTGAGGATATGGGTGCATAAACAAAAAGCTTTTGGTGTGTCCCATTGCTACTGGGTTGGTCATTTCAAACCTGCATCGTGCATATTTACCCATATTAAAGCAAACGAAATGATGAAACTGTTTCTGGATGCCTACTCTATGAAAAAGATAAAGACTGATGTGAGCTTTGATCTTTCACTGCCATATCATTGTCGTGTTCTTACCACTTGCACAGAAACAGACAGATGAGGCCATGATGAAGCAGGCCAAAGCCAGGGTTAATGAACTTGTCAAAGAGATCAATTGTGCTTTGCAAGACACAGTGAACAACAGTCTTCTCGACAATGAGAAATAGGTCATACCTCCTCACTCTCCATGATCTTCAGAAAGCTGATCTTCCAGAAATGCAATGTGACCTTGTTATCCCTGAGATCACACAATTCTGTGAATGGGCCACGAAGTGCAAACTAGAGAAAGTTTGCAAGAGTATACTGAATCTCCTGGTGTTGGAAAAGTTCACTCATCAATCTCCTTGCAGTGTGGCACATCACTGACATCTCAGCCAACAGCACTGCGTATACACTCTCATCAACAGAGCATCAGTTCCAGCTGGTGCAATGATGATCCAGCTCTGGGATACCATTGGGCTGGAGGAAATGGAGAAAGGGGAAAATGGATATATGAGTGTGATCGAGATAGCAATGCAGCTGATATGGTGGTTGAACGCCTCGTGGGGGTCAGTTTTTTTTTATTTGCATATGTGGGAACAGGGTGATGACGACCATGCAGAACAACTATCACCACTTTTATGAGGTGCTCGGCAAGAAACAGGCTCCAATCACATTGGTGATCATGTACCTTGAGTGAGGACTGGTCATGGAAGAGCAGTGGCAGGGTTGAATGCCCTTCTGGATTTTGCATTGCCAAGGAGCAAGGACTTGATGCATATCTTGGCAAAACAGTGTAATTTGGAACCAGATGTAGCCCAGGGGGTGGTAGCTTGCATAGAGACCACAATGAATACATAAACACTGTGCAGTTGTAGCCCATTTCATAATTTCCCTCGCTGTCTGGCTCAGACTGCAAGGCTCAGCATTCAAAAGACATGAGAGCGAAGGTGAAAAGAGATGTACAGTGCTATATCCCCAAACTCTGTTCTATTTCTCCCATCAGCATCATTGCATCTTTTCTTCCAGTCAAAACTGCCAGTAAGATCTGACATGAGCAGCAGTTCGCATACTGGAAGAGAAACACGACACTCACTGATTGGCTCTTTTGGATGGAAATCGACTAACGTCATGGTCCCCTCATGTCCAGGGAGCTACATATGTGCAGCAGTTGATACCTGTGTCAAGGAAAGAATACGAAACATGGATGAACCTTGTACTACAACACCCACCCGCTCTCAACATCCCAAATACACACCATCTGGTCTGCACCACTAACCATGACCCACTGACCATCATCATCCTTGCTCCACACCCCTTTCAACAATGTGTTTTTGAACCCTGCGGGTATGCTGTGGAGAATGCAGTGGACCTGGGAGGGAGAGGGATGAAGGGATGAACATCATGGATGATGATCTGCGAGGAGAAGGAGAGGGAGAGGTGGTAGGATCCGTTTGGCAAGAGGGCGAGTGAAGTGGGGGTGTCAGTGTGTCCCATGAGCACATACACCTCTTCGTTTTTCTGCACGTCATACACCTATCAGATGAATCCAACCCATTCAGTATTCCAATCCTGCATGCGAAAATGCAAGTAGGGGTCCTGCAGAATGAGAATGAATGAATGAAAAAGAAAAAACATGCACATGAATCTTGTTATCCAACACTGATGTACATGCTACCCATCCACACTCCAATATACTCCTGTCACTGGGCACCCTATCTCCCACACTATCACACTCTGCTTGCCCCCCTCCTCTTCCCACACCCATACCATCCCATCATCCAAACCCATTGCAATGAGTTCAATCTTGGCAGCACCTGCCATTATCTGGTCAAGGGTGTTGATGATCCCCTGGTGCATATGGATTTTTTTATTCATTGACTGGTGGTGATGTCCATGAGGCTTAGAGTGTGATCTGCAAAGACAGTGTAGAGGGTCAGCGAGTAGAGAGCCTATTGGAGGTTAAGAATGGGTGCTTTGTGGAGGCTGGACAAGAGCCCATAGCTGGTGTTGGGGGAATAAGTTCACCAAAGCGCTGTCCAAACAACAATCAAGAAAGCAAAAAAGCACACCCAAGAAAATGTGATGAGCAAAGGAGGATGAGTTGAGTTGAAATGAGGAGGTCAGGGTCAGGTCAAGCATGAGCATGATGAGTGAGAGGGAAGATGGGATGCACAGATGCTTCTGTCAGCCAAACAGGCCAGAATGTTTTGTCCCATAGAATCGAATCAACAACTCAATATCTCAGCCTTGGTATGAATATGCATGAGCTCCCCTAAGTGACCACTTATGTAATGCATTACCCTAACTCACTGAATGTGCCCATCCAAGCTAATAATGGGCACCTTGAAATTGCTCATGCATTTGACACTGCAAATGAGGCCTTTTTGACAGTTGTTGCTGGAAAATGAGATGACAAGTTGGCTGTGTGGTGGTGTGTTTGAACAAGACTGTTTTATGAGCTGGCTATCTCCACGAGGGGACGTGCCTCTTTTTGACATGATATTCAGGAGAATGTGTTGAGAATGTTGCCCACAGTGAGACTAGACCCAAATGTGAAACTGTTGTCCAGCGTACAGTGGCTCAAATAAGTGTCCCAATGTTGGGCCATTTTGAAAAGGCTTGACATTTGCAAGAGAACCAAGATGAATTAGCTCTAACCCTTGCAGGGTCATCAATAGCCCTAGCCCTTGCCCTAAAGATGAGCCCTGAGTCATGTAATTTGGTTACCATGGCACTAAGATATAACCATATTAAACTGTCATGTCATTGGGATACTTATTTGACCATGATGTTATCAGTCATTATTTGGTAAATAATATAATGTTCTGATGGATCCTGTGCTTCAACCCTATCTCATTATGTAACTTACATAACTCTGAGCACTATAAAGGGCAGAGATACCATCTGGCTAACCCTACTTCACCATGAAGCCCATTTCTGCCTCTACTAGAGCTAATATCCTGTTCCTCTCTGAATCTGGCCTTTCTGCTAGGAAAATATCCTCCCAAACTGGTCTGGGAAAGTCCACTGTGGCCAGGGTTATCAAAGAGATTCACCCAGGCAAGGAAAACATCAAATTAGGCCCTCCTTCCAAGCTTTCTCCTACTGATAGAAGGAGAATTGTCTCTAGTATTACCTCTGGCAAGGTTGAAAATGCTGTCCAAGCAACCCATCTCATCAATTCTACCCTCTCCTCTCCAGTCTCTTCCCAAACTGTCTGCAATGTGCTAAAGTCTGCATCTCTAAAGGCTGTAGTCAAGAAAAAGAAACCACTCTTGTCTGTTAGGCATAGGAAACATAGGCTGG
>JBBPRD010000487.1:0-12784 GCA_038092855.1 Boletus piedmontensis
TGAAATGGGTCGATGAGGGTGCCCCTGGGGGCAAAGCTCCAATGCACTCCATTGGAAGGCAAGCGCCTCCTCGAGGTCGGACATCCTTCCGAGCTGGTTGAAACTGCTATACAGGTAAACCGCGATGTTCCCTAGTGAACGGGCTCGATCAGGATGCCCCTGGGGGCGAAGTTCCAATGCATTACGTTCGAGGGCAAGTGCCTCGCCCAGGTCAGATATCCTTCCGAGCTGCTTGAAACGGCTATAGAAGCAACGCGCGGTACTGCCCAGTGAAACGGCTCGATCGGGATGCCCCTGAGGACAGAGTTCCAGTGCACTGCGTTGGAGGGAAAGTGCCTCGTCGAGATCAGACATCCTTCCGAGCTGGTTGTAACGGCTACAGAGGTAGACTGCGGTATTTCCCAGTGAACGGGCTCGATGAGGATCCCCCTGGGGGCGAAGTTTCAATGCGCTGCGCTCGAGGACAAGTGCCTCCTCGAGATCAGACAAGCTTCCGAGCTGTTTGAAACGTTCATGGAGTGCAAAAGAAAGCTTTTGTAGCGATTCGGCTCTATCGGGATGCCCTTGGGGGAGGAGTTGTAATTCATTGCGGAAGAGGGTGATTTGCTCGTCGCGTTCCGACATTATCCAGGGTAAATGACGTAGAGTGATCCTATCCTGTTCAGAAATCAAGTCACTCCAGCTAGCTAATCTTTTGGATCGCAGACATACCTCTCGTGGTGGCCTTCTCGTTGCGGGTCAAGGGTAAGAGAATGTACGGACGCCCGTAACCTGCGAGAGCTATCTTTAAATAGAACAAGCTCGGATCTCCCTCATTAGGAACCTGAAAGACATAGAATTGGCGGTGCATTCCGGAACCTGAGAGGTACGGCCACAACTACAGCATATTCGATGCCCTGGATGGTCGGGCAAGGCCGTAGGCTGCAAGCCAGCGCCGCAGTTACTGCTAACTAATACCGATTCCCATGTAAGTGTGGGGGCCAAGGGACTGATGGGCTGTCGACCCATAGTGATTGATGGCGGGGTTGGTGCGAATTGAGTTGTATCGCGCAGAGACTTTTCGTTTCCGTTTCGGGTATGTTTGGGCTTCAGACGAAAACTTGCGTCGACATCGAATGAACACTCTGGCCAGAATTCCCTTTATCCTCCCATCTCCATTTCTCCGTGCTCTCAATGCTCCCTGGCACGCAGGGAGACGATGCCAGTCGAGGCTGGCCAGCGCAGAACCAGAAGACTGGCCTACAATTTCGAGACCGATCAAGCTGAAAGCGCTCCAAGTGATGTTGACAAAAATTGATTATGCAGATCAAAAAGTGTGTTTTTGGTCGAGTCTTGCAGTATAGGGCTGCTGACGACGGGAATAGGATAGGAGGGGCGACTATGTACTCGTCATCCATCCTATCGACCTAGTTCAGGTGTCCGGGTATGGAGACCTGATTAAAATGCGATGAATTTTGGTGCGATAATGGTCAAGGTGCTGGATATTATTGTTCCCTCGAAGAGTTTGCGGTGCGCCTTGACTGATCTCACTTCCATCATTGTGTCACACCTCGCGCGGCAGAACCACTTTCGCCCCGTCACGATGGATGTAAAGAGGTTCAATCCTTGTGGTTCAATCTATTACACTGACTAGAAACATGGGGACTCTACACAACCCGCAGGCCTTCGCTCATGTGATCGAGTATGAGACGGATTGGAACGTCGATGACGCCTTCCCCGGGACGGTCACTTATGCGTGGGCTGGGAAAGACATGGAGAGGTCGGTATTAAAAGCATACTCAGACGACTTTCTTATGCTTCTTTCACTGACGGTATAGGTATACTGGGGTGAGCGGTACAAGATGAAGAAAGAATGTTTACCATTCAAGAAGGACCATCGTCCCACGCAGACACAAGTCCCGACTATCCCGGAAGTGGGTTCGTTTCTATACTCAGGAAATGTCGATGCCCGGATGCCACAGCTTTTCTCGTGTACACTAGAAGATCGATTCTCAGTCCTCAACGCATTCGTACCCGAGCCTCATGCTCGCCCCCAGGTCATCCCCCTTTATCCACCTGCGCCCATGACTACGCCTACGCTCGCAGCAATCACGGCAGACTGCAGTCAACCGCGGATGTTCCAACGGCGTATGCATGCACCTGTGCCTGTCACAATCTCTTCTAATCGCCCACCCCCCGTTCTCCCGACCCTCTCCAACGTTGCAACATTGTCTACCCAACAGCATCCACCCCTCCAACCCGGCACCGAAAAAGCGCCGCCACTTGACGATCGTACGAAACGTCTCTGTAGGATCGCGAGCCGAGGACAAGGAAGACGGCGGCACAATGAACGACGCAAAAATGACTTGGAAAGTATCGCAAGATGCCGGACCAGTGAAGCGGGGGGTGGTGGAAGATGCACATGTCGTTGAGGAAGAAGAGGAGTGGGTGAATGCGATGGTGTAGATGCAAAGTCTGAGCCCAAAGTCGACGACGTCAATCCCAGTCTCAGCTCAAGTTCGAGCCCGACGTCGACAGAGAGGAAGATCCACTAGTGAAAACCTCTGTATGAACCTCGCATTGGCCAAGCGTATACCCCTGAACAGGATTGCAAAGTTGCCTGTAGAGCTCGTCGCTTATCGACAGTTTGTATCATGTATAGACGGCCGGTCACCAAAATTGTAGGTGAGTACGGTCGAAACTACTCGCAGTGATCTCTGATCGCCATCGATTTATTTGACGTCCGCGCGATCATACCACCTAGAGAACATGATCTAGACTATCTTGACACTCTGCAATCATTGGTGGAATTGATGCAGATGAGGTGCAGGGAAACGGGGATATGGGGAGAAGGGCTCATCCACGCATGGATTGATTTAGATATGTACAATCTAGAAAAATCTACTACACTGCGTTGTTCAAGTTCTCGCAGACCAATTATTTGAAGGATCATAAGGTGAGCATCGAAATCATATCGGTGAGAGAATGCTCCCCGGTTGAAGCCCTTCGCGTTCAAATCGAATTGATCATGGTAAAGATTTGAGCACGCACCAGAATCATCCCATCAATTATTTTGCAAAGTAAGCGAACTTCGCATCCTACATTTCGAAACCTTGAATCAATAAAATAATCAAGAACCACCATATGATCGGCAATCCTTCAAACCATACTGTCCTCTGCGACTTACTCTTTGTCCGAGCCCTTTCCCACCCTTTCTGCGAACTCTTCCGCTATCCCTGTAGTACCTGCCTTGTCCCTGTTATTTTGCGTGGTATCCTCGTACAGTATTCTGACTGCCTCCGAACCACCTGTTTGTGTTGATGCAATGCTCGTCAAGCTCGCCTGCGGAATCAGGGGCTTCACCACAGACACTATCTGGAGCGGAGGGATACCCAGTGCATCTGCAAGCGCGTTCAACGAACCTTCCAAATCGCCCCCTGTTCCTGCCCCTGCCTCTCCTGTCCGATCTGATCCGAACCCCCACTCCTTCAAAGCCTCCCACTGCATTACCCCTCCCGAATCACCCACGATAATATCCCACCAGCCAACTTCTTCTTTCAACCTCTCTAACAGTGTCACCATGCCGTAGACGTACCATCCGAGGAGTAACAGCGCCAAGAAGAGGAGGACGTACATGAACTTGGTGAGTGACGAGCGCACGCGGGAGGCAGGGACCTCTGAATCTGTGGGGGGTTTCTCTTCGCAAAGGCCTTGCTGAGTAGATGGGCTCTCGGAAGTGGGTTTGGGGTGAGAGGGCGCCGGCGGAGGCTTGGATGGTGTTGCGCCGACACCGGCGCGGGTGCCGATGCTCGGGCCAGTGTGACGAAGGTGATGATGTTGGTCTGGTGACGTGGAAGTTGTTGGCGAGGTGGGAGGCGTACGCTTCGATTGGGTTGTGGGTCTTCTGGCAGGCATCATTTAACTGGCAGACGGAGAGAGAGAGAGAGAGGGAGAGGAGCTAAAAAGGTATCATATTAATCAGCCGCGTGACGTCATATCATGTGATGTCCCAAAACGTCGTGTGGTTGTCATCCATAATGACCAATTTCGCCAACGTTTTTGAGTTTGTATTCGGGTGTGACTTGTAGACTCTATGTACGGTTTCTAATCCTTCTTCAACAACGACCGCCCGGTCATCTCTACAAAAAAGTGCATTAGCCAAGACGAATCTGAATATAGGCCACTACCACTCACCTCCAGGCTGCGGCACCCCCAAAATTGCAAGCACGGTTGGAGCAACATCTGCCAACGCTCCTGCTTCCTCCGGCGACGTCGCACCCTCTTCATCCTGGACAAACTCGAGGCCCTTTCCAGTCATGATGAACGGGACCTTGTTCGTTGTATGCGCCGTGTGCGGCGCTCCGGTCTCTAGATTCTCCATCTGCTCTGCGTTCCCGTGATCAGCCGTGATCAGTAAGACATATCCAGCCTCCTCGCAAGCCTCGTAGATCGTCCCGACAGCCTTGTCTGTCGCAGTGATCGCCTGGACAGCGGCCTCGTACACACCTGTGTGCCCTACCATGTCGGGAGGTGCAAAGTTGCACATGACGAATTCATGTTTCTTGCTCAAAACCACCTCGGCGACTTTGTCGGCCACCTCTTGGACGCTCATTTCTGCTTGCAAGTCGTATGTCGCTACCTTCGGAGATGCAATCAAGTGGCGTTCTTCGAAGGGGAATTGTTTCTCGGCACCACCATTAAAGAAGAAAGTGACGTGGGCATATTTCTCTGTCTCGGCGATGTGGGCTTGGGAAAGACCTTGCTTGGAGAGCCACTCTGCAAGCACGTTTGTCATTGCTTGCGGGGGGAAAGCTACCGGGAAAGGGAACTCGGCGTTATAGCGGGACATCGACGTTATGTGCTAGTCCAGGATCACTCAATTATCAAGCACCAACGCTGAAAGGAGAAGCTTACAAGATCTTTTGGGATATTCACTTCTATGGGCTTGTCCGGTAGCCCGATGACGCTTACAATCTCACGCATGCGATCCGAGCGGTAGTTGAAGAAGAACAATGTGTCTCCCTCCTTGATGCGTCCGTCGGCACCATTGACGATGATGGGCTTCAAGAATTCATCAGTCTCTTTGTTGTCGTACCTCTCCTGGATGGTCTTGAGCACATCTTTCGTCTCTTCACCTTTTCCATCAACGAGGCCCTCGACAGCGATCTTGATACGTTCCCAGCGCTTGTCACGATCCATAGCATAGTATCGGCCGACTACAGTAGCCAGTTCACCGTACGATTCGGACTTCAGGAAAGAAAGTAAATCCTCGGCATAACCCTTGGCTGACGCTGGAGCAGTGTCACGTCCATCGCCAAAGAAGTGAACATAGGTATGAGGCACGCCAGATTCTTTGGCGGTCTCGAGGAGGGCTTTGAGATGATTGATGTGGGAGTGAACACCACCATCCGAGACCTTGCAGGTACGACGTTAAAGCATACAGCGCATACCATATTCTTGTATACGTACCAAACCGAGTAGATGCAGACGTCCATTACCCTCTTTAGCGCGCTTCGTGCTCTCGAGGATCGTCGGGTTCTGGTGAAACTGTCTCTTTGCGATCGACACGTCGATCCGGACTATGTCCTGCCAGACGACCCGGCCAGCACCGATGTTGAGGTGTCTAGTGATGATCGTATCATAGCAGTGAATCAGAGAAGAGAGACAAAAAACACGTATCCGCGAGTGCGAACCAAGATCGACGTACCCGACCTCCGAGTTCCCCATGAGGCCGTCGCTCAGTCCGACCGCGTTCCCATGTGCGAAGAGTGTGCGATATTGGTAATTTTTGGCGATGGTATCCATATTGGTGGTATCACCAGCCTCGATAGCATTTCCTTTAATGCCCTTCTTGGGTGCGATTCCCCAGCCATCGTGGACGCTATTCGAAAGAGAGATTGGGGAGTGAGCTTCAGAGGATGTCCTCGGAGCAACTTGAGGGCGACGTACATGAGGCAAACCTTGTTCTTGACTTCAACCATGATGCGATCGGCGTGCTTCTTGAGGGACAAGGGAAAGGGAGAACACAACGTTCAGTGTAGAAAAGAAATTCTAGTCTATCAGAATGATGGAGACGCTCGGAGTGGACTGCGCGGCGCGAGCGACACAATCGATGCTGTGTCCTAATTTGCCGATAAGATAAAAAGTCCGATCTCTCACTAAAACACGTTCCTAACAACAACATCACTAGATATGCTAGTTCTTGCTTTCCGAAGTTAATTACTGTAAAGAGATGATGCTCAGGGTGCCATCGAGCCCTTTCACCGGGAAACATTGCGCTCTACCTGAAACTCGCTTCACTATCATTATCCGACGACTAGCTAGGATCCACATCCAACACGATAGCCTCGAAGCTTAGTACCCACCCCGGAATTCTCGGGCTGCTCGGTAGTATTGCGGCTGCACACCTAGAGTTGTTCTGTGATAATCGTATTCATTCAATAGTCTAAAGTTGGTTAAAAATTAGCACAGGGAATATGGAAATGAAAATCTCCGATAGATGCAGGAAGCAACGCTGAACGTAAACGACGAACTCATGCCACGCGATGACGACAAGAAGTCTTGGTGAAAATGAAACGGACAAGCTGCAATGATACAATCAAGGTCTGCCATCACCGGTGGATGCACGCCGTGACGCAGGTGCCTATATTTTGTCAGACATAGACGATGATGCCATCAGATATAACACTCCCCTGTCTCCACTCTCGTGGACCAAGGCACGTAGCATCTTAGGTAGGACGGTACGTGTAAAGGGATCAGCGTCTGTGATGATGCGCAGCGGCGAGCTGGGTCGCTTCTCTCCATTCGTTCCAGAGTGAAGATTGAATGGTAGCGTCCGTTTCCTAATCTGACACCCAACCGTGTCAGTCTCGACAAAGGCATGCCGAACCCATGCATAACCAACTCATCGATCGCCGACATAGTAGCTGAGCATCACACCGAGCATCATTCTATCGTAAACAATAGATAAATAGCAGCAGCGAAGAGACGAACTTACCCTCATCGAGGATAATTACTTGCTTCTCCGAACCATCGCTCGGGCGAGGGCCAAGATCCGCCTTTGTTCGACAGGGAGATTTCTACCACCACCCGAAATCAGGTTGTCGAGTGTAAGCTGCCTTTCTTGCACAGCAAACAATCCGGCAAAGCGGCGGAGGATTTCGTT
Organism: Boletus piedmontensis; assembly: GCA_038092855.1. Classification (NCBI taxonomy): domain Eukaryota; kingdom Fungi; phylum Basidiomycota; class Agaricomycetes; order Boletales; family Boletaceae; genus Boletus; species Boletus piedmontensis. The sequence goes on from JBBPRD010000487.1 coordinate 7,145, forward strand.
GAGCGCCGCATCATCGTGCACTTCCAATGAATCGAGATTGACCGTTGCACCGGAGCGTATTACGCAGGAGCTTGGGCTGATGACGCATTGTAAGTACAACACCAGGAGTGATCAAAATGACCAAGGCGTACCATTTGGGGGACGATAGTCAAATGGGAATCCAATACATCGAGATGAAAATGAATCTTGGAAGTGAGCATGCCGTCAACGTAGACTCGTCCTTGTGTGAAAATGCATCGCAGGAGCGACAGGGCCAAGGAGCTCTACAGAATCGAACAATTAGAAATGGTTTCTTCTCATGGTTAAGGTTCATTGTGGCTCAACTTTCTACTTCCAGTGCGGCCGACGAGCCCAACGCGTTCGCCAGACTTGATATGAAACGACAGACCACGGCCCAGAACCCCAGATCTATCCGCTCATGTCGTCCAGTAAGATAATCTTGGCCAAGCTATACATTGCGCGAGGGGGCGTGACTCGAGCCGGATGCAAAGACGTCCTCTCCACCGACTCGAGATAGCTTCAAGGAGTCGACAATTGTAACCAGATCAGCCAGTCGTGGAGATCATGTACTTGCTGGAGAAGGTACTTGGGACCCAATTGTGCAATCAGGCTCGCGAGAACCTTCTGCACCTCAGGAATTTCACAGACAGGATATGTGATGGAGTACCTGTATAACCAGGTTTGCGACGGTACTGTGATCCCAACACCTGCGCTTCGAGGGTGGAATAAAGACCGCTTGGAAAGCACTGATGGAAGACAGCCATTAGTCCATAAAAGAGGTGGTTCCTCTTCGCTTTACTGAACTGATCAAGGTGCCAAGAGACGCAATTAAATTCCATACTCTGAATCACGACAAAAAATGACATGAGCACACCGCTGTACCAATCGTCAAAGTACCCAGCTTTTTCCCCAAAGAAGGGACCCTTCATACGATCTGATGCGGTTGTCCACTGATCGTCAAAAGAGGCTAGACACCGCGATAGGCGTATGCCGCGAGGGTTAAAAGCAGGATAGTAGGATGTGCGGAGACGAGTCGACTAAATCCTGTGGGGGATACGACGTTTATTACAGACAAAAGGACTACGGTTGCTCATCCTTCATACCCACATGACGCACAAAGATACTGTCGTCGGGCTTTGAAGAAGTTTGAAGCGCGAGGCGAAGAAGCAGTAGGGGTGAGGGATGTGGATCGGATGATACCTTGTGTCCCCCTTCAGAGGCGTGCACTGAAGCGGTCTTGTTACTAATACCACTTGTTCCTGTCGTTGTCTGCTCTGTCGTTGTCGGATCGTGAGTTGATTGCTACCATTCAGCAGGCGGGCGCTGTTGTTTCCAGCGTCACTGATGCGTATTACAAGAGAAGCTCTTTCCCGCGCGGTATGCGGCCCCTTCTGGAAGTTCTGCGCTCCTTGATACCCTGTTGGATCCGAAACTTTGCATCCAACTCCTATTCATTCGGTACTAATACGCACAGCTGTTATAAATAAGGTTCCGGAGATCCAGACCTCACACTGTGCGACTGTTTATATAGACTTACGATAGTAGATACGGCCGTGCCAGTAAGTTTCCGGAGGATTCAAACCTCACGAGAAACAGGGTCCTATATAGACTCCGGAATAGAGGCTTAGTGTATAGTCAATGGGTCTGTGGGAACCAGTGTAAGTTAGAAAAGGCCATATCACAGCATATGAATTGAATCACGCAAAACCTTGGTCTCCGAATCAGGTTCAGGAGCGTATGGATTATGCCTTGTTACCTCACGCATCACGACCTTTCTCACTGTATATTAGAACAACCGTACTCGGACTCGCTCTCTAATTACCTCAGCGCTATCGTGCGTATTTGTGGGCCCACACAGGCGCGTTTTTGGTGGCCATGGTTCCGTGACGTAGAGTTGAGAATCAGATCGAGTGTTTCGTATCCTTCACTCCCTGTGTGGCGAGTTGCGGCCTCGACAGGCGTTGCGGAGCTTGAAGGACTTACGTAAGAGCCACTACACAAGTCGCCACCACATGGCACCACATAGGATTGCGCCAATTTCGGACTGTCCACCGCATTGAACAGGACAGTGGCATTCGCACGATTTGCAGGGATTAGTATCGGGTCACAGTTAGGACACATCACTTGAGCCCATTACTTTTATGCCATCAGTCATGTCACTTACGAATCCCCTACATCGAAGAAAGACGTGGGGCCATTCGTCGCTTCATGGCTTTCCACGGGTGCCCGTGGCTCTTCAAAGGTCAATCACTGCGTCCAATGCGGGATGTAAGAATTTCAACGTTGAACATGGAGATCTCCTAAAACTCACGAGCAAACTGCCCGTGGATTAAACCAATCATTATTTCAAGGTGAACTTTGTCACAACCATTCAGCACTAAAAGTTTTGCTTTGAAAGGCCCACGTTGTAATGGTCGGAGTCCGCAGAAGCGATAATTTACTGAATCTAATTCTCGCCTTGACTAATCTTATTACTGCTAAACCTTTTGCCAATCGCAACCATGGAAGGTGTCCCACATCACGGCACTTCCAAACAGAGGTATGTGTAATCTCTTCGTCGTTTTGCGGATGGAGGAGGGCTTTGGTGCACTTCAAGCCGTGTGATGCGGACCCAATATTGGGGAAATTCAGGGTCCTTCCATTGATATAACCTCACAATGCGTCTGGTCAATCCCCCATCCTCCCCCCGCCGAAGGTGTTCGTCAGCCCTGCCCTTCTTGACTCAGCAACAGAACCCACAATGGGCTTGTATGACACAACCCTTGGTGTGTGCAACGGGGTGATTTGCGGTGGTTTTTATTAACACGATCGAATGATAGGTACACTCCTAGTGGGCATATTCTGTGAGTGTTGGAGACTTTCATCACTGACATGGACACTTACTAACCCTTGTGATTTCCAAGTCAATACATTTTTGTATGGCCTTGTCACGTACCAGTTTGCTGCGTACTACCGGACAAGTATGTAGACGCAAAAAAAAAGTCGAAACCACAATAGCTCATCCTTGCTCCAGAATTCAATGATCGACCAGTAATAAAGTCGCTCAGCCACCCATCCATGAGTCTACAACTCTGACTAACGGTTCTAGGTGTATGGTGTTCTTCCTGTTTATTTTGGATACGTTCCACAGTAGTTCGTGAGTACCATTCGTTATCTGATCCTTGTGAAGTGACTTGATTGCTTCCGCAGGGCCATATATATGGCATGGAATTATACGTTCGTAGCCTTATAACCTCCGTTCCTACCCATGCTCAGTGCATCCCAGCGTGACGAACTTCGACAACCCAGCAGCACTTGCAGGTGTGTAGTTATGTGGCTTATTCCTTTTGGTTCGGTGCTAAAGGTCCTCGAAGTGGCAGAATGGCCATACACATTCACTCCCGTTAGTACTGCGCTTGCTGCCTTGGTGACACAATTATTTCTAGGTGTTAGGCAAGCATACAGATACAGCAACCCAATCTCAAACTGAATCTATGTGCTGTAGGATCTGGCGTATGACCGGGAGCAAAGTCTTATATGGCATAGTCATCCTCCTGGCAATTCCTTCGTTTATCTTTGGTACAGTTTGCAGCGTCGAGGCTTCTATCATTAAAGAGTACGTCCGTCTTACGGGTGCTACACCTCACCAGACTGATCACAATCGTTTAGTTTGTCTGAGCTACCCAGTATTACGCCCCTCGTGATCGTTTGGTTGACCACGCAGCTTGTCGTGGACACGTTCATCACCAGTACGCTCGTCTATTCCAAACATAATATAAAGGTGTTTATTTTAAATCACTAGTTACTCTAGTCATCATTTTCTCCCGTTCACGAACTGGTCTCCGCAGGACAGACACAGTTCTCAACCGACTTATCCGCGGTGCCATTCAGACAGGTATCTTCGCCGGGATCTTCTCCCTGGGTGATTTGATCTTCTTTGTCATTCTCCCGACCACGAACTTCCATGGCATGTTCGCTATTCCTATTGGTCGTGTCTACACGAATGTAAGCGTTGCCAATATAACGAAAGCACGTCATCCACTGACTTTACTTTTTCCTTGTTTGTTCGAAGACCCTCTTGGATAGCCTTCTTTCCCGCCGGTCGCTCAGGGTAGAGTTGTACGCCACGCACGACGCGAGCGAAGAGGTGGGTTCCTCAGCTGCTTTGCGGTGATCGTCGCTCATTTCCAATCCCGCTCAGCTTGGTTCAATAAACTGGGCAGCCATGGATGCATCGCAAGCCTCTCCGGAGTTGAAGTCGCCCGGAAATAAACGCCAGGTACAAAGGACCACCCAGCAGACGTGTGATCCCTCAGTTCGTGGGAATGCGCAAAGCACAGTCGCCTCGCCCCCGGAATGAAATGATATCTGAGGCTGTGTCTGGCGAGAAACCTTGGGAAGTCCATGAAGGACGTTTTTTCGGCAAATGTCTCTTGGGCATTCATTAATATGCTATAGCCTATCGGTCATTTTGTTGTCGCTTCCGTTTTGGTGTTCCAGCTTTATTTATACCATGTTGCGTCGAGACTGGACCACTTTGGCGACATTTTTTGCTAGTGGGGCCTGATGGCAGCATAGTCAACTGTACAATTATTAGATTTACTCATACCGTATGTATGTACTCGGTAATAGTAGAAATGCCTATAATGCATGTGCTGTTTCAGAGTGCATATTAAGTCATACTGTTGCACTGACTTTCGAGGGATTCCATTGTTGGCCCTGCAAGGAAGGAAAATGAGCAAATTACGCACAGCACATTGTGCGTCAGGAATAGCCCAGGGTCCCGACGCTATGCGTTATAAGCATATCGATGTGGCAAGTGTCACTGTATATCTAGACTTTCTCGTACTAATGCATAGTGTCTGGAGCGACAAAAAAATTGATGCACCATGAGATTTATGCACTATTAGAGTGCGTTTTGGTTAGGAAAAGGCTCGAATCACCGACGCTATGCATTATGAGAAACCCTACTGTACTGTATGCGCTTTCATGACGCGTGAACGGCATCCACATGACATCGTGGTACTTACGGCCCACAAAGTTACCGGGTCCGCCTATGCACGCGATCCTCCTAGTCGATCGAACTCAATAATCGGTAGTCACCACCACGTGTACTGCGTCGAGAACGAAACAATCAAAAGACCCGGGGATTCGAGGAAGCCGAAACTGGTTACGACTTTACCGTGACTCAACGACCCGAATGAGCGTTCAAAACCGAACTCGGTGCGATTCGGGGACTAGATACCATGGCCTTGACGGGGAAGACACAGAACTGAACCGACCCTGGCACAAGCCAACTACGTTTCGTTCAAATCTACAATCGCTACTCGCCACCCTCCTCACAATTCCATTTTTTGTTCGAAATCGAGTCCGACGCGCTTTCGACGAGTTCGGTGAGGGTCCAGTCGAGGATATCGATCGAGAGCACCGCGAGGCGGTGTATAGGCTGCGAGCAGGACCGGTGGTGAAGCACGTCAACCAGGGATGCACGGCGAGCTACCTGACAAAGGGTAATGGCACTTCTAGACGGAACAGCAAGCTACAAGACAACTCGAGGGATGGCACAAGCCAATGGAGAAATCTCGGGGGACCCCGCGGGCGTACAAGTCGAAGCAAGAGGACAAAGTGAAGACACGTGAACATGCCGCGCACCAGGCCAGA
>JBBPRD010000488.1:0-12779 GCA_038092855.1 Boletus piedmontensis
ATGGAGAACAATGTCTGGTCGACCTGTGTCGAACTGGTAGGTACTCGAAGCGTCCCCTGGAACACATGATGCTCACGCAGGGTTTCCATTGACATATATCGATCCCGCATGTTTGGTACGCATGCAGGTCACTACATACAGCTATGGAGATCGTCTCATCGCGTCCTCGCCCAGTGTCAACGAACCCGCAGTCACTCGAGTCGGTTGTGAAAGTGAGGTTTACTTCCTTGCCATGACGATACGGTCATCTCCTACCTTCACTAGTGCCTATCTCGTCTCTGGGACGTCTCCTTCAACGCTATTGTCTCTCACCATCATTGCGGCCCCTCAGCTTGAGACCCTGCTCCCAAAACAAGGGGGATTGCGCAGCATGGCACTCAGGATCGAGGAGAGCATGGTGAACGAGCATTTTCCTTCCAGCGTGGAACCTGCGAGAGATGAGAGGACGGTTTGATGGGGGGAGTCATCGACGCCACTAGTCATCCTTCACCGGTCACCGGAAGAACAGATATGGCGGGAAATGAATGCACGCCTACAAACGCTGCCTCTTCCGAGGATATTCTACATACGTATCTGCTGTAATCACTCTGAACCTTGGCTGCTTGTCCGCCGTCGACATACAGGAACGACCATCCTCGCAGAGTCGGTCCGAGCCCGACGCATTAGGGGCCGGTGAAGCGACCCCGTTGTTGTTGTCCGTAGACTCTGGCAGCGGATTGAGCAACTCTTCAATGGTAACGCTGTGTATGTTCAAGAACTTACCATTATCACGTCGAACAAACCGAAGCTGGGGTTCGTCAAGAGAATGTGTGTCGTGGAGCTCGTCCGTATCGTCTACACTCAGAATAGATGTCCCTTCATCTCTATCACGAAAAACGATGGATGAGATAGTGCAAGCGTTCCACGTCCATGTTCAGCACCGCAAGAAACTACCGGAGGTAAAGATACTCACCTTTCAGAGAGAATATGATACGCCCTTCATAGGTGAGTAAGATTCGGGGTATCAGCATGATTGGACTGAATCGCCGTAATCATCAGTATGTACCTTGTCTGATTATCTTTGTCAACGACGTCGACATCCCTCCTTGTGACCTTTGTTGTAGCTTGGCTGAGGTACAGTGATGACCCATCCACAACAGAATCAGCCTGGCCCAACCCAGATACCAGCAAGTCATCAAGAGGCCGGGGTTGTGAGCAATTCCCCAAGAACCGTTGTATGGTAACGATTATCACCTCCGCAGCTGGTCGCTCCTCAATGGATGACCAGCAACGTTGAACTAAATTCCAATGAAAGTCATCGATCGTTCCAAACTGTGGTCGGCCTGGCATGTGGCCTTTCACCAAGCGTAAAACGACAGCTGCATCTTCCCGAACTTCCGACCAAGGCTGTTTTCCGGACAAGACCTGCAGAAACGATCAATGTGGAATTGGCATTTATGTCCAATGTACTTCCCTGGAGGGCGACACAACCAAAAGAGTATATATCACTCTTGGTTGTCCGGGTAAATGTCTCGTCCGATTCAATTTGTTCTGGTGCAATCCAGCGCAACGCACCCGGTCGCATGGTGGACCTTTGGAGATACGCCAGTGCTTCGGGAATATTTCCTACCAAAGAAGCATAGCCAAAATCGGCTAACCTGGCGGTGTAGTCGGCATCGAGAAGCACGTTATTCTGTCTGATGCTTCAGACAATAATGACAAAGATTTCTCTACGTTGACGCACACAGTTCAGGTCACCATGGACAATCGGAAAAGAATGTACTGTGGGGTGTCACTCTCTTTGTGCCTTCGAAATGATAACAGCGACTCACGGTAGTGCAGCCCATTGGCAATGTCCAATAGCTGTTGCGCGAGGTTAGAGGACGAGAATGGAGTCAACATCGTGTGGACGCACAAACTGGAGTCGGTGTGCCACACCTAGAATGTCATCACACTTGGCCAAGAAGTTGTGAAGAGATTCATTTGGCATCCAGAGCGACACCAACGACATTGCACCCCGCATTCCAAAACCATATGCAATTCCCAGGAACGGAACGATATTGGTATGGTTGAGTCTCTTCCAAATTCCGAGCTCTCGACGAAGCATCTACAAGGCATTTTAGATTGGCACATTTGATGTTTGGGAGGAGAAGAATCGCCTTGACGTATTTATCACCCGTATCTCCATCTATCGTAACCCTAAATCGGAAAGCCTTCACAGCAACCTATAAAGAAATGAATAACAGTAAACGATGAGGTGTACCACATGGCCAAACTTGTTTCGGTGCGGAACCACCAGTATAGCGGCATCTATAGACATCACCAAAAGCTCCTCCGGCGAAATACTGATCATCGTCTCTGGAGATGTAGGGTGTGAGGTCCGGTGGAGAAGGTACATGGGGACGAGTTGTTTCAGATAGCTATTGAGGAACGTAAGTGAACGGAGAGGCATGTTACAAGTGCTTACATGCGGAAAAATACCAAAATGATATGCTTGTTTAGCAGGCTGAACGGGCACGGGAGGATGCTATGAGACGCTGAGAGGAACGTATGCGAAATTCAAGGTAAATAACGTACATCAAGGAAAGCTTGGAGTGACTGAAACAGCAAGAATAAGTGCCGGTGTCACGAAAGCTGAGCTGGAGTGAGTAATTACCTGATTCTTGATGGAATCCAACCAAGGTACCTGCCACAAATATATCCCTCCACCCGATCCTGCGGATGCTACGAATTCGAATTCACCAGAGGAAGAAAAACAAACAGCAGTTACAGCCGCATCATGTTGCCCAACTAGATTACCAGAAGTTGTATCCCAGAAGCGAATAGTTTGATCGCAGGACGTGCTCGCAAGGATTGATCCATCTGGAAAGAGGGAGAGGGATTCTACGTAGGAGGTGTGACCTGTCCACGGTTGTCCAATTTGTTCCCCTGTATTGGAATCCCAACAGCGAATTGTTTTGTCGTCAGAGGCAGAGAAGAGCCTGCTACCATCACGTGACCACAGCACACAATGGATCCGGTCTTCATGGCCTTTCAAAGGACCAACGAGCTCCCCACTCTCGACATCGTGCACATAGATGTCATCAAAAGTGCCACATGCGAGTTTGTGCCCGTCCGGAGAGAAAGAGAGGGCCCAAATATTGTGGACCTCCGAGTTGATGACAGGACTGACTTGTCTCCCTTCCATGGTGTAAATAGTCACAGTCCAGCAACCAACCGCAACGAGTCGATCGTCCGGCGAGATAGCAACCGCGGGGAATCTCCCCGTGTGAGTCCATTCTTGGACAAGTTCGTGCGATTCGACGTCCCACACTTTGATCCCTTCTTCATCACCGCTGATGATCTTCGTGCCAGCCCGGGTCACGACTAAACCGCCTATCCCGCCATCATGCTTCATCGCGGTCCCTTCTTGCTCCCCGATATCCAAATTCCAGACTCTGATAGTATCATCACAGCCAGTGACAACCCGTCGTCCGTCCGGGAGGTACGCGATCGTCCGGATAGCGTCGTCATGCGCCGAGATTACCAGATGTGGGCGAGGACCATGATTGCCAGACCGCTGTGGTGTGACGTTGGACATGATGAGTTGGTTGCAAGCTAGAGTGTCGACGTGCTGACAAAGGTGCGTGGAGAAGAGATGAAAACGCTCAACACATGAGAAACTCATGGCTATGCAGTGCCTTTCCTTTTTCTGGCCCAAACCCGACTATATTTCTTGCCTGACGCGATCACCATGTTAATCCATTTCCGAGCTCAGATCTAGGTCCGGTGCGCTCGTATGTGTTTCTCCACATCCCCGTTGACCACCCAAGTTACTGACCTGAGGACAAGATGCTGGCAAACCCGGTAAAAAGCTTGGATCTTATGACACGCTCCAGCTTGATCGAACGTCAATAATTCTCATTATGTGCGCATATACCCTTCTTTCACCGTGTTCCAGTTGCTACAACACTCACATAGCCACCACTAGCGAAAGATGAGATGATCCGAATTGGAGGCCGAGCCAATGGAATCATGATCAATGGAACTACAACATTCTCGTACGCACGCATGCTGTGAATGCGCTCAGCGTTCTCATGCGCAGTCCACCGCGGGTCGATCTGGTGGTGACAGAGCCCATCGCAGGTGCGGGAGGGAGCAAGACATTGCAGCAAGCTTTGTGTTGGCGTTGTCGCGCGTCGTTCAGAGCGCAGTCGTGCACGGCGCGGTGAGTGAGAAGACCAGGGAGGTCCGTGTGGAATTGGTACACGAAGCGTTCCGTGAAACGCATCAAGGTCAGAGAATGGGAATGTTTTCTGATGATTGATATTGATCTCATGCGCTTGATGTGTGTACAGATCACTACATCCGGGCGATGGCGAGTCTCATCGCGTCCTTGTCCACGAAGTTACAGTCACTCAAGTCAGTCGTAAGGTTTTCGGATAGTTTCCTTTGGGCCACGATACGATCTTCTCACACCACCCGGATCAGGCGGTACGATCTGTCGCCCCCCCACCCCGGATACGAATGAAGAAACGTGTGCACGCCATACAGCCATGCACTCGACAATCTGTACAAGAGCACAAATATTCGCTTGGTCAGATAAGAACCTCCTTCACGCGACCGGGGATGGTAGTAGGTGATGTGGCCCATCACAAGACTCTAGATTTTCTGATAAGGTCTTATAGTGCCTTGTCATACAAGCCTAGCGTTGTTGATGTTATATTCCCATCGTTATTTGGTTATTGTACTTGAGAAAGTCTTATAAGCACTTATAATAGTCTTATATAGCCTTGCTCAGGCCTCCATTATCGTGTGACATTGATCACTTTCACCATGTCACAAAAGCAGATACAAGGCTAGGGTGGTCGTCGTGATGGGAGACGGGCATACTTGGTTGTATATGACTTAGCGCTCGACGCTGTCGTCGTTAAAGCCATACAAGGGTCGCGAAGGTGGATTTCCATCGCGGATTCGCGGAGCAGAACATTGGACAACTTGCTCGGTCGCCACGATACGGAAGTCATCGTCATCGCGATGTTCCGTGATGTTTCCTTGTCCGTGAGCATATAAGTCGTTGACGATAATTCGATGCCTGGCATGACCGATTCCCTGGCTTCATCGTAGTGGATAGACATGAGAAAGGGTTGCTCGACGAAAACGGGGAACGGTGAATCGTAACTATATCGTGACTTCCAGTGTGTCATCAGCATTTGGGTCACCACTCGACAAGCAACGAATCGTTCACTGCCCGTTTCTTGCGGTATTCAAAGGTCATGTTGGAATGACTGGGTGCAGCCCAACTTACGACGCTCCCACTGCTTCGCCGCAACTCCAAGCTGAGAGCTCACTCGTCTCTTCACTGTCCAATTGAGCGAGTCTTGAATTCCGTTTCTGCTCCCAGCTACTAAACCTCCGTCTTTCAAGTTTTGCCCCATTGATTCTTGCATCTTGTCGCAGCTCCTCATTAGTAGAACTATAATATGAGTTGGACTTCTCGCCAAGATCAACACCATCATCATTCTTCAAGTTACCACCCGATTGAGCAGAGGCATAAAAATTTTGGCAACGATACAACTAAGTAATTATACCAATACAGCACTCTACAACAAACCGTCCCTTTGAAGCAAGAAAAAAAAAAAACATGCCATCTGGATCAACACGACACTCCGATTGACCAATCCCGATTCCAAAGCTGATTCCATCCCGCAACATTGGTTGGACTCTTTTTCCCTCTTTCCCCCCACCACTTGACGTCCGCACTCACCCAAACGTCTCACCCGGCGCGAGCTGACGGACGGGTATACCCCGTGCGTCATAATTCGTTTGGAACACCTGCGGACGGGATAGGATAGAGCGTGAGTACAATGGGACCTTCTTCCAGATTTCCCCAATTGGGTGGGACACGATCCATTCACCTGGTTACCCCACCATTTCTGTATGGTGTTCAGACCGATCTGCGAAGAGATAGAACCCCAGCGTTAAGATTCATCAATCCCGTGGGGAGTGATAAGTAAGTTTCTCGTGCTCACCACGCCATTTAGAGGGTATTGAAGACTACCCAAACCAAGCAGCGACTTGTCAGTTTCTTTGATTCAAGTGATGGGAGAGCGACATACGTAAAGAAGATCGTTATCACCGATAGTGCCAGACCCGCATCAAGCGCGGCCGAGAGTACATCTAGCAACACGTGAGCAAACAAAGCAGAGTCGGAGAAGAAACGGGCTCTTTACAATTGTATTTTGTCCACCAAGCAAAATATCGTCTGTAACGGACCCAATTAGGAAGAAGAGAGGATAGAACGCTTTCACCTTGCGAACCTACGAATAAGGAACTCAAAAATAAATCCGACGAGTCTTTGTGGAATGTCAGCTTGTATACATGATGAGTGTCACAAAAGACGTACGCCCAAGGCACAAAGTTCAATGCTGTCGCTGGGGGAATAAGACCCGTCCCGTTAAATATGATGGGGCTGAAAAGGGGTAGACGATGAGTGAATTAACAGCATTCCCTTGACGAGGGAACACAGAATGATCTCTCACAAACTACGTGCGGCATCAGCGTCGACGATCATTAAGAAGCAGACACAACCTACTTGATGTATCGCAAGAAACTATTGGGCCACTTCTTCATCAGTAGCCAAGAAATAACTGGTGCAACAGTCCCGACGACAAAAAAATACAAGAGCGCTAAGGACTGGTCAGCTGATACTTAGATTAGCACGAGAATGGTAGTTTACAGCTAAATATCAATGATCAGCGATCAACTCATGGGCGAGACACTGGTGACACAAACCTGTATCGATGGCCGGAGGAAAACTGGAGTTTCGGCCCGACAACGCCTAAATGACATCATTTACTGAACCACGTCGAATTGTCTGTATCACTCAATACACGCACCCCATATGATAGACGCAGTTGCGAACACTTGGGTACCTGGGCATGTAAATCTGCAACATTTTAGCACAACTGTTGAGAAAACCGATACGAGACTGTAATTTACCCGTCTTTCTGCGTATTGGAGCACATGTCCCTGCCAGAGCAAGATGAATTTAGGCATCACGGATATGGTGTGTTGAGCTCACGGAACATGGTCAAACATCCAGCGTTGCACGAGAAGCTGGGTAGTCCCAGCAACGACAGTACATACAATCTGGACAAGTTTAAGTACGTCGGCGAACAAACCAATGTCATAATAGCTAACCTGACACCAAAACATGATGCGTGGGGGGATTTTCATATAATGCCCAAGCTTAAAGTCCGATGTAAAGGTTAGAGCTTGCGTCATCGTCTAGCGGCTGACTTAGCCCACTCTAGCGACAATGGAACCATACCGTTCACTCACCACGTATCCATACGTCTTGAATAACATCGTGGCGATAGGACGGCCGGGTAATGCATAACTTGACTCAGCTCAGCACGGGGACCTCGGGGGGAAAAAGTAGAGCTCATACCCGATGATGAGTTCCGTGATAACACTACGAGGAGCGTGAGAATAAATCAGTTGGAAGCACAGAAAAGCCTACTTGAGTCCGACTTGCTGATTCGTGATCGCTTGGATCATACCGCATGGAATAACATAAATGAATGCTTCGCGAAGTTCTGCGCGTTAGCAACGGGTAGTGTCTATGACGACCGAGAATGCGAGTTTACCTATGAGTAATGCAATGACGAAAGCCCATACTGGCATTTGCGTATGCCACACTTCGATGCTGACAACACCCAGGGCAAACATGATGGCAAACAATCCGAGATACCACCAATCAGGAACTATCGGGGATGTATGAGAGAGGTAAACGTGACGAGAATTCCCAAATGTTGAATAACAATAATATTACCTTGCGGGTATACACTCATCAGGCGGGCATGAATGTCCGGTTCCTCTCTCAAAGATCGCCGACTTTGCTGAATAATCTGCTTCCGGAAGTGAAGGAGGGTATGGACGAGAGTGGCTATGGCATAAAGCTTTTGATACTGGTCCCATTCCATGAAACGAGAGGGATCACCTGTGATCGTAGCGAACGACAACCTAGACACCGAGTTTAATTAGATAAATCAAGTAGTTGCAGGATAGACGTACCCATATGATACGGCAAAGCACGTCCTAAAGGTTGTCGAGTGAAGCGCTTCTGAATCTACAAGGGCGAAGGGCACGTACGACATGAATAATGGGCTATATGATTCGTATGCTTGCATGTCGAGCGTGACCTGCAGCGTCAAGATTCGGGTGACGTTATACGGCTGCATCGTATTATCAAAGACCTGTCGCGATTGAATGCTACCTCGAATGTTCAGCAACCCGACATCCTCTCATGGTTACCAATTATTCTCACGGCATATACAATGACATCCAAGTGTTCGTGAACTGGCCAAAGGCTACGAATAAGCTGACTTTCGAATACTTTCAAAAGAACCACGGACGTAAAGTATGGGCGTTACAATCCCTACATAATAAGTCAGCGTGGACCAAATGCGTTGTTACAGCCTCTTGCGACTCACAGTAAAACACCACGAACCCAAAAAGAATATTGGCCGCAGCCCACCCTAGCCACGGATGTAAGCAAAATGTCTGACAAGAATCATAAAGTCATACATGGTGTGGCTAGCGGTGAGCCAATGTACCTACATATCGAACATCGTCAAATCTCTATCGGACAAGGTTACACAGAAACACGCACGCGATTTGGCTCCAATCAAACGTCACGACAGACATGCCCTGTCTCACGCGTTCATGCGTATCTAGATCGTGGCTCATTCGTGATCACACTCACCATCCCATGGATGTAACTTGTCATCATTCATCTTGTCAACGAACAGCACAGAATAAAAAAACGCGACATACCCAAATAATTGTGCGATGACTTACAAGCCGATTTGAGCCACACAGTCGATTGACCGAAAATAACCCGTGGACTCACCCGCATTTTCGGGCCATATCCAAGTAACCCACGAGAAATACGACAGTCCCTGAACTAACCAAAGAAAATTAACTAGCTTTCGGGAGAACAACCCGGTTTCCAGGCCAACGACGTACACAAATACCCAGGGACGAAGTCTGCGTATCACCGATTTAGTGTCATATCCGATAACCAGCACATTGGAAGAATGGTTGACTTACACCACAGATATGATGCTGTGAAAGCGTACAGAAAGAACCGCTCTCGGCTCGTGCCGCCTAGCCGTCCAGTCCCCGCGTACTGTTGTGAGTGAAGGGTATTGAACAATGCACAGGTCACAAGCGTGGACGGCCATATCATGCTGGGCGGGACCACAAGAAATCGACGGGCGATACCACCCGCTGAGAAGCCAATTAACTGCGTGGAAATGACTAGGAACCATTGATCTGTGTGCAAACAACAACAAAAGGTGGCAAATGCCGTGTATCAGTCAAGAGACACTTCCAGAGAGTGTGACGTGCGGACAAGCAAAACTGTAGCGTTGGTTGTAATACACCCTCTGTACGGCGATAATGTCGGTCTAAATTTAAAGTATTTGAATGCACAGGTTAGTTCCTTCACGTGCATAGACGTACCGCATAAGCCGATGGCGATCCAACAGAGGCCATGATCTACAAAAGTGTAAATAACTGGCAAGGGATGGATGCGAACGGTCCAGGACAGGTCACCAACCGTTATCAGTACATGTTCCTTAATAGAGAACGGACCTGGATTCAACGAAATACCAAATAATTGTTTTCGAGGCATGTAGGACGCCCAGAGACTCCCCAGCGGATATGAAATCAGTTGTGCAACGACGCCTACGACGGGTACGGCGGGGTAGCGGAAGAAGAGAAATTGGTTGACGCCGGGGATGATCACCGACCACGCCAGACCGAGCACCCAAGTTCGTAGTGTCATTACGGGTATCGATGGATCATCGGTGTTGGCTACCGCAGAGCGTACTTCGGGATATGGTGAATCGTCATCAAACTCAGAAGTCTGGTTGGGGTCAAAATTGGGGTCGTCAAAATCTGACGTGAGTTCCTATGGATAACGCTCAGGGTCAGGGTCAGGGGACGATGGATATGGCCAACGCACGGAGATTTCAGTAGCTGGATGGGATTAATCGCATAGTTTGAATAACACCAAGTACTAGGACACTCTCACAAGACCTACCTGAGCGGGGGGTATGAACATGGTCGTCCGACTCCGACGAATCTTTACCTTGACTTCCTATCGTTTGAACGTCAGAGAAGTATTCATGAGAATGCGTGCTGAACCGCCGCAGTGGATAGTCTTGCGACGGGGATGTACACTCGAAGGGCATCAAGAAGACTGAGGGAGAGAGGAACAGTGTGAGACTAGCGCCAGCTTGAAGACCTAGAGGGGAGTGAGAGTTTTAGCTAGCTCGAAATGTTGTTCCTGACAGTCGCGTAATCGCGGACATTGCTGAAATGATAGCTACCGACCGGTCGCCGGTGCCAGGCCCAAGTGCGCCAGTGCTGGCCCATGACATGAAACATTTATCCGCCCCTGAGACATGTACAGGCCGGCATCGAAAAAAGCCTGTAGAATGATTAGAGAATGTTCATGTTTCATTCCTAATGTCCACTAGTGACACGATTTCTGCGGCGTGGCCATCAGAAATGCAGTGACCGAGGGAGACACTCCCACCATATTACGTAATAATTAAAGTCTATTCTACGTACGCGAGCAGTGGCTGACTTGAAGTTCTTGAAGTTGCCAAACATTAACCTATCAATTGAACTTCGACCCCCCGCCCCCTGCTCAATTTTGCCGTGCTGAGTAAACTCTCTAATACACTTCTGAAACCATGCAGAGAGACCGGTTCAATTCTCGTCTCCGGCAGGTCACTCATTGTATTACCCGATAGCCATCTATCTCCTTTAAGGCTGTTAGCTGTGATCCTCAACATGACAAGGCACAATGTATAGCTTCACGTCCAATGCGGCAGGTTACCCCTCCATTCCACTCCTGCCAAGACAGTAAGTCTTTCTTGAGCATACGCCCCCTTGCCTCAGATTTTTCCTGCAGTTTAGTCTGTAGGACTAGTTTTTGTATCTGATATCATGGACACGTGTGCACTGCCAGTCGAGGAGTTTGCCATTAATGTGTACCTGCTTTCTTAGTCAGAAAGACAAAAAACTATTTGTAGGGAAAGTCTGGCCAAGGTTGTGCTCGTTACTATGCCAAGTCGCCACCGTAGTTATGCAGAGTATCCGCATGACTATCCGACCTACTGATCAAGACTCTTTTTTCAACGTGGGGAAGCAAGCACCATGTGAAAGCAATTAATGTCACTTGTTCTTGAGACAATGAACGGAATCATCAATCACACCCATGGTTCGCGACTTCCCTGTCATCTACTAGCCGTCAATTATGGCAAATCCGGGCCTCATGCAACCAAACTAAAGCCGCTACAATGGTCTGGGTGGTCGGGAACGGGTACTTACCACAACTACGGCCACCTACTGCCTGACAGTGGGAGAGACAGGTCACGCACGTGTATTACAAGGGACACGAAACTTGTTCAACCCTCTTGGCGTGCCGGGGTGTAAACCGGTCCTCTGCGGTACATAAACACCTGACTAGTGTCGCCAATATGTCTCAGGCTGGATCCCACATCAAGTCGTTTAGCGGAACATCGAGATCCCGTGCAAGCGCCAATGCAACATCTTGCGATATCCCACATTTGAACGTCGGGGGACCATCTAGCTTGTCCGTCGCACTCGTTCTATGTAACGCCCGCATAAGAGTCAGCTCCGTGATCTGCAACGTCGATTCAATGTTCGTTTCCTGACAACTGGACAACACCAGGAAAAGTAGCGTACCGTGGCGTAGATGTAAATCCGCCCAACTTCCATGTCCGTATATTCTCCCGGTAATTCGAACCGAGGGTCATGCGGTCTTGTCTCGAAGTCATGTTCCTCCAATAATGCGCCCAAGATTGCGAGCAGTCTATCCAACGGAAACGTCGCAGGGCCGAGCAACCGTTGGGAAACCTATTAGAACAAATTCGGTCAGTTGGATGACACGAAAAGGTTAAAGTTCGGACCGTACCTTGACAACCGTTTGGGCCCCTCCACTTTTCTTCGGGGAACCCGATTTCCTCCGCCTCTTTTTTCGTTCTTCTGGCCCCCGGCTAAACATCCGCAAATCGCTCTTTGGTGGGTTGGTCGATGCCAAGAACGCTGCGATGAGAATGAATTTTGACATTCGTGGAAGATGGTCCACTTTGAAGCTTGGCACCGATTTCACACGGTTTGAGAGACCATCACGATTGGATGTGGCCGATGTTTGACCTGTATCGTAATCGTTATTCTCAGCCCATTCGGTGGCGTTGTCGAGACGTGGGTAAAGCGCATCTAGAGCCGCTGTAAATGTCGGTAAGAAGAACTTGAACAAACGCAAACGGCCATCCGTTCCCGGGGGCTCGAGTTCAGGCGGATCTAATCCCTCCTCTTCCGCTTGCCGTACCAATTCATCGTATTGACTGATAACTGGCTTCACGAAGCCCGGCCACCGAGCTGCGGCGACATATTGAAGTTCGAAGGGATCGTTTGTGTATATAGACACGGCATTGTAAAGCATCTCCGCATACTGTTCATAGAGCGGCTGTAGCGCGGGATGATAGGTTGCGTGAGGTGTGTCAGACGACGGTCGAGACAGGGATGTACTGCGGAACGCAGACACGAGCCTTTGGACGACATCTGG
This sequence comes from Boletus piedmontensis, assembly GCA_038092855.1. Classification (NCBI taxonomy): domain Eukaryota; kingdom Fungi; phylum Basidiomycota; class Agaricomycetes; order Boletales; family Boletaceae; genus Boletus; species Boletus piedmontensis. Next base: position 12,632 of record JBBPRD010000488.1, read on the forward strand.
AAGAGCAAGTCGCCAAATGACAACACAAACATCTATGTTCTGAGAGACTTACCTTGTTTGGCCAGGGCTTCGACGTCGACATGATACGGGTCAGGTGATGCGCCTAGGGCAGGCCGGATATTTTCCCAGCTGACGGATGATAACAGGA
>JBBPRD010000489.1:0-12771 GCA_038092855.1 Boletus piedmontensis
AGGGGATGCTCCAAGAGCCCGACTAGTCTGGGTTCATCAGATTGAGAGAAGGGATCTATCCATAGCGCATGAGATGCCCTCAAACCAAGTCAAACGTTACTAGCTGCGATAACAGCACCGAGCCCGCAACCAACGATAGCTGCTCGGAGAGCTAACTGAACCACTGGTACGTCTGGATCGATGGGGATGGGAACATCTGTGTTAGTCTCCCGTGATGCGAGAATTGCTGTTTTATAGAAATAGAGCGTACTTGCATGCTGGTCTAATTGTTTTCTTCTTCAGAGGGTGAATCCTTCTCCTTGAGAGCAGGAGGCGGATGGCAAGCATTATGGGGACCATCCTCGAGCATTGCTGTATCCGTCGCAGGAGATACGCTTGATTGCAGAGAAAGTTGGCGGGGACTCGGGCAAGGATGAAATACTGACCATAGTTCTTATCATGTCTTGTTGAATATTCTTGGCCGTCGCCACCATTGAGGTTGGGCGGGACTCATTCCCGAATGCCTTCAAGATAGATAAGCAAACAAAACAAGAGTGAGCGTAAATTAGGGATCGAGTACGCACGGCTATTTTCATCGGCACCCTACCATGAGCAGAATACGACTACAGACAAAGATAAAGTCAGCTATGAGCAGCTCTGCACAGACACTCGTGCTGGACCGTCATGAGTTGATGTTTTCGAGCTATAGGCGATAAGAGTATTTTTGAGTCATACGTTCAGCAAGTGCATGTGGTACCGCGACAACGCTCGTCATAAGTCAAAGCAACGAAGAACACGTAAGAAGATTCTCCAGGTAGTGGGGTATACGATTGACGGGTTTATCGTCATTGGTCTGCATTACACGCTTTAATATTGCATTTGTCCGATTCAATAAGGATCGGAGTCATACATAAAATGAACGAATTGAACAGAATACGCACTGCGTGGTGAAGCCAGGGGGGGAATGAGCAGTCTCCCTCATAAAAATCTGCTTCATAAAACCATCCAAAATTGAATGTTAGTTCGCAGACATTCAAGGTTTCGGTCAGAGATCACGATCAAACGAGAACTGGATACGCTGCCATGCGCTTGAGTAAAAACAACAGCAAATACTTCGCTGGTTTCACAGTGTAGAAATTAATGACCTGATACTGTAAGTGTGATGTTTGCCGGATTAGCAATGTAATGGGCAACGCAAACAGGAGCGAATGAATGGATTTATGACTGACCTTGATAATCAAGTGGAAGTCAGTTGGCCCGAAGTCCCGGTATATTTTAAGCGGCGCTTGAAATATTCGACCCGTAAACTCGCGAAGGCGGATTCCAGGCCACACCGAAAGCAGCGCAAAATTAGTCTGAACACAAGTACCTCTGCAAGTCGTGTCCATGAGTCTCTCGTCCTTTTTTTCGTCCTTCTTGAACGTCGTCCACGCCGACGCAGAGGAAAAGGAGGAAGTTGCAGAGTCTACGCAGGTCGAGGAAGTTGGACAGGCGGAGGAGGAAGAGGAGGAGCCGGAAGACGTCAGTGAAACCCGTACTATTCGATTCTTCACCCTGCTCATATTTTTTTTTACCACTAGTTGCATCCAATAATGCGTGATGAATGCAAAAGCTCGGCCAAATGCGCACCTCTGACACGACACTTCGAGCATTGTCAGCAGAAGATCTCGGCAGGCGAAGGCTACAAGGGCGAGGACTGTGTTGAGGAATTGTAAGTGACCCACGTCTTTCCTCCATTGTGCGCTAACGTACTCGTAACAGATGTACGTTTTTGTCACCTTTCTCTTCCTGGGAACCAGACTGACATGCTTTAATCTCACTTGACCGACGGAAGTCCAGTACGTGTTTTACAGACGCATGCATGTTCAAATACTGACATTTACGCGCAAAGCATGATGCACTGTGTCGACGTATGTTATCTTTTTCTCATCGTACACACGACAACTTCATATCTTCTGCAGGCTTGTGCAGGACCAAAACTATTCACCAAATTGAAGTAGGTGAACACCAGTGACGTCATTACGCTAGGTAGGAACCTTTCTTGCACTTGAGTTCAAGGCCTCTGACGTCTTGACAGTTTAGATTATCTCTCGAGCTTCATCCGAGGATGGAATGCATTTTCGTTTTACCATTTTTGCCGTGATATTCATTCGGAGCATCTAAGGAGTGAGACGGTGTATGCCCTTCTCGTTGTGGCCATTGCCTCCTCCTTCACGATATCTGATAGCGCAGCAAAAGCAGACGCGAAGCTGGTTTCAACGCACTACGTCCTTGCGTGATATTGTCGGGCTGCCCTGTTTCCGGCATCGACCTTCGGAGTCCAGCCTTGGCTCGCACGCCTGATGCTTATTTCGTTGCTAGTGGAGGAACTGCCTCGGGTACTGCATAACATTTTGCTGTCCGTGGGTGGTAACTTTAACCATCGTGAGTTCTTGGCAATAAGCGCAAATCATCATCATCCATGACCCACTCCCATCAAAACCAAGATTGTGCCCTCAACAGTGCAAACTTCACGTCTCAGATCATGTAAAGTCTTGATACTGTTGCACTCTCATTGAAAACAAGTTGTAGAGATACAAAATATTCCTATCAAATGATTTCGCCACAGTTGTTGTATCGAGCGCGGAATAACTTTTCGGTACACAAACACTATTTGGCCAGCAGTTCCCGATAGCGCCTCTCCACTTCTTCGTAACGCCTTTGTGCTTCTTCGCGCTCACGATGCCTTTCCGCTTCTTCACGTTCACGACGCCTTTCTGCTTCTTCGTAGCGCCTTTCTGCTTCTTCATAGCGCCTTTCTGCTTCTTCTCGTTCACGATGTCTTTCCGCTTCTTCATGTTCACGACGTCTTTCTGCTTCTTCACGAGCTCGGCGTTGTTCCTCCGCCTCCTGTTTCCATACCTGTTGCAAAGGCATGGATATCAGCACGATAATGCAACACAACAGAGACCCACCTGTGCTTGCTGATCCTTCTGGGGCCTCTGCATGAACTTCTTCCATTCGGCATTATATGCCTCGCAAATGACTGGGAGGATGTCTGTCTCAAGGGTTGGAAGCTTGATAATGAATCGTCCACGATTGTTGTGATTAGGGCACTGCTCCTGACCGCCGGGGAACAGCTTCTTGCAACCTTCGAAGATCACGTCTACAAACCAGAAGCAGTTATGTTCGTACAGGTTGTAGTTTGGCTGGTAAGAGCTGACGACAAGTATAAGATTCGAGAGTTGCACTACTGAGGGGGAACTAGGGTCATCTAGTGCGTATGTTAGAGTGCAGAGAATGTCGTATTTGCCAAAGCGGTGGGTAACGAATTCGTCCCTGGAAAGTTTGGAATCTTGGGGGATAACTTCTACCATGTCACTTGCTGGTGTAGGGGTGTTTGGACGAGAGCTTGGTGAAGCAAGCGACAGTGCCCGAGCGTCTTTCACCGTACGGTCTACAATGACTATGGCACGCGCAGTGCGATGAGTCGGGTGGGTGAAATAGAGGAGAAGGAATTCATGTTGGGGCTTGTCATGATTAGCCTTGCAAATCTCGACGCGTTCCAGCTTGCATGAGCTGGCATCTTCAGACAGGCTGTCGCGCCATTTCCAAGCGAATTCATTGAACGCGAGCGGTCGAAAGACAAACAGTCCCGCTACCTCAGCTGGCGGTTGTGACATGAGATGATAGATGAATGCAGTAAAGTGAGAATGCAAGCTGGCGAGCTGCAACTTTATACCCATGGTCGGTTGACAAGGGTTAGGACGCGGTGTGGAATAGAGCAGTCGGCCTCATGGTGCTCAGTGGCTGTGGCTTGTTATTACGCGTTGCACGCTGATCGGAATGGTATCCTCAGAAGCACGTGATGATGGTATCCCAAATAAATTCATTCACCAATATTATCGGATTCGTCAAGCGACCACCATCTTCTGCTATCCTTCTAACGTGGCCACACAAGTTCCACTCAAGCATAGCCATATCCTCGGTGGTGGTTAGTATTCCAATTTTATCAGGCTGCGCTTTATGGCAGCTTGACGTATATTTTCTTAGGAGCGAAAATAATAGTAGAGGGTCGTCTTTGCTGCCATGTCGGCTGCAACTATGACTGGGACGGTTGCAAACGCCTCTTCAACGGGGGAACCTCCTCCAATCGCCATGCTTCTCCCCTTATTACGGCTGGTCCTAGCTGGGCTATCTCTCTTGTTTCGTCTTGGAGGCCGCTTTCTTCTCGCCATGGTGTATCCGCTTCGCATCGTCTGGTCCATCATTCACGCGTTCCTTTTGCCCATCTTCATCACGGTCAAAATTGCATTCGCCATCGTGCTGTCCACCCCGCTCTCAATCATCCGTACGGTTGCAGTTGCGTTATACCCGGTTTACGTATTCTGCGTTGTTGCGTGCATCATCGGGGGTACAGTTGGGATCTTCGGCCACTATATTTCCACCACTATTCTAAGCCGCCTTGCTCGATCAAAGTATTTCACCCGACCTCCGAGTCCCCCACATGCGGCTCGTCTGGCAAGCCCCCAAGCAATGCTACGGAAGCGGAAACGGAAATCTGTACGGTTGCAATAGAAGATGGTTCAGTTCAGTTCCATTCCTCTGTTTATGCATACGAGAAGTGAATTATTTCGTCGCAGTTTGTGGCTCGGGCCAGTGTACGTTATTGGATGGCAGTACATCGTTTTATACTATTGTACCGTAGCTCTTGGTGTACGCGGATCCTGTCCATGGAATATATGGTGCATTTCGGGTTACAAGGCAATATTCCACGGTATACTTTGTCCCCGTTTTCGAGGAACACTATACCTGAGTCTATTTGGTAAATGCATAACCACAGACCCCTAACACCAGCTCTGTCCTCCTGAGTCATCAGTTATATATGTGACCAAGTCCCTGACTCATCTGCTTCCTTTCTGCTCCATTGTCGACACGCCCCTGTAATCCTGTCTCTAACGAGCAGGCAGGTAATGATTCACGCATAAAAATATTCCTGGCCCTCACACTCTCGTCAGGTCATGAAGGCAACCACTACTTTGTCGCTAGGTTCAACCAAGCGGGATTGCGATACCGGCCGTATAATTATCGATGAGTCCAACATGCACTCACCGCCCTCTGAATGTCAATATCTCGAAGAGTCCGGGACAGAAGGAGACGATATTCGTAACAGGTTTGTCGGCGAGGTGGATCTGCCCGAGTGTGCGTGTTCTGGCTTGGAGCACCTTGTCCATGCTCATGCGTTCACTTGGCAGGCGAGGAGCCTCTGTTGAAACCATCCAAGCGTCGATTCGTGCTCTTTCCTATAGAATATCATGAAGTACGTATATGATCTTCTTCTATTCCACGTGATTGACCATCACCTAGATTTGGCAAATGTACAAGAAAGCGGAAGCTTGCTTTTGGACCGCTGAGGAGATAGACCTTTCGAATGATATCCGCGACTGGAACGACCGTCTTCACGCTAACGAGCGTTACTTTATCTCTCATGTTCTTGCCTTCTTTGCTGCCTCAGACGGCATTGTGAATGAAAACCTCGTGGAACGTTTCTCGAACGAAGTTCAAGCCGCAGAAGCACGCTCCTTTTATGGTTTCCAAATCATGATGGAGAACATCCACTCCGAGACATATTCCCTTCTCATCGACACGTACATCAAGGATCCGGCCGAACGCGAGTACCTCTTTGACGCTATAGAGACTATCCCATGTATCAAGCGCAAGGCCGATTGGGCTCTCAGATGGATCTCCGACCGGCACTCTACGTTTTCCGAGCGTCTCGTTGCCTTCGCTGCCGTTGAGGGGATCTTCTTCTCCGGCTCCTTTGCATCTATTTTCTGGTTGAAGAAGCGTGGTCTCATGCCAGGTCTCACTTTCTCCAACGAACTCATCAGTCGCGATGAAGGAATGCATACCGACTTTGCGTGCCTATTGTTCAGCCATCTGCGGCGTCGGCCGCACCCTGACATCATCGAGCGCATTATAATGGAGGCAGTCAAGATTGAACAAGAGTTTCTGACTGGTATGTTCTCGTGATGCTGACTCAAGCCGTACCCTGCTTAGCATCGTTCCAAGACGCTCTGCCAGTGGCTTTGATCGGCATGAACACCCAGCTCATGTGTCAATACATCGAGTTCGTTGCCGATCGCCTGTTATTATCACTCGGCAACACCAAGGTGTACAATGCCGAGAATCCGTTTGACTTCATGGACCTAATTTCGCTGCAAGGCAAGACCAACTTTTTTGAGAAGCGGGTGTCAGACTATGTCAAGGCCAACGTCAACTATGGGAACACGGCGACAGGAACTAGTTCTCGCAGAATTTTGTGAGTAGATTCCCTGCGGGTGATTCTTTTTTGTCAGTGGCTGACAATGCACGATACGCTAGTTCGCTAGACGAGGATTTCTGATTCTTGAATGTCTCTACCGTTTTTAATATACGTGGACGCCCCGGTATCCACCCGCGAGCGTTGAGCATGTTATCCTAGACTCATCCTATGTACCGTTTTACGCTACTAGTGCTATTACAGCATTTGCATAAATTATTAATGGGACTCACGACTTGGGAAAGGGTATTGCCTGTACATACTGTCCGCCAAAGGGCAATAAACAAGGAAGGAAAAGAAAACATCTGAATGTATGAGTCCGATTTCATTTGGTATCCCTATGATACTTCACACCCCTATCGACCTATCAAAAAGTCAATACGCCTGTCTAAAATCAATCCTGGTGCTTCTGCAAGACTGAATAGACGAACCTCCCATGGTCCGACCCTCAGTCGAACTATTCTTTCGAGGACCGATCTACACCAACTCACATAAATCAAGGAACGATCAGACCTTGATGCGGAAAACGCACCCCGTTCAGCTCAATACCCATGTCCATGTCTGATTCTACATGGGTCAGGATTTGTACACCATGTGATAGTTTGTAAACTGGTTGTTGTGACTGTGTGTCCGATGTCGTATTGTCCCAGACAATGACCGTCTGGCTCGCACTAGCATTGGACTGGTTTCTGAAAACAAGCCGGAAATTCAAAGATGCTAGTAGACAATTTGCATAGCTATGTATATGTTTGTTAGCACTGATCACGGCGGTGGAATGCTGATAGCACACAGTTTCGATATGGCATAAAACCTGGCCAAGATATCAGCAAGCCTACGCCGTGATCGCTCCCGGGAAGACTTACACAGCAACATGATAAAAGTACTCCTGATAAACGAGTGCAAGAATCAGCTCTAGGAGTGCAGCCACAGTCGTCACAAGACCGGTCTCTATGGTCGACCTTGTTAACTTGATCAGGATGGACTTATTGCTTCTGAAGTGGGATTTGGAAGAACGGAGCTGTGTGACGCCAACGATGAGCCTGTAAAGGAGAGCACAAGGAGACTCACACTTAGTACTATCATGCAGATCGTGATTGCTAAATCACACACAAGACTACTTCCGAGCCAGATCTGCCAGATATCTGGTTTCTAGATGGCCCGAAACAAAACTGTGCACTCACCACTAGCCATGGGGAGAGTGGCATTATCACTAGCGTGACTTGGGAAATTTCGCTGACGTTTAAGGTTTCTTGTGAAGGGAAAAAGTCACCCTGTGGAAGAGTCTAACTAGAGAGTGGTGATTACAGTAAGCTTGAGTTACCTTAAAAGCGAGACATATGATACTGGCAAGTTGAAGTAGGGAGACCTAAATTAATACACTTAGCACCCTCGATATTCCCAATTTACCAGATCCTACTATGTAGATATTACCATCATGATAGGAAGTGTGATCAGGCGGAATTTTTGAAGGGATGATATTCTCCAACAATAGAAGCCCTGAGTCAATGTAGCCACTTCTTTCAATCAGTCGCCAATCTGTTTGAATCGATTTGTTACTCACCCAGTCCACTGACAGGTGCTAAGGTTATGGATGAGGACCACACTCCAGATGGACCCATGTCAGGAGCCACTACTTCGGAGGTTGTTGATACCCAAAACCCAGAAAATACAAGTGCGGTCATCAATGTTTCCAGTAGAAGAACAACCGTTACTGGAGGGGGTCAGTTGCAAGCCTGTGAGGAATAATCACTGAAATCACCTAGTGCCTTAATGACCCTCCTGTCATCTGCGAATCTGGTAAAATAGATATCTGAAAATACTGAGTCGACGAGGTATGCGAAGACATGGCAGAATACAAACAAGCCTGGACAGCAAGGGCTCCCATAAGGCCGAAGCAGAGATTATATCCAACAACCTGCATTTCATATAGTCAGAACTAACACAGACAATAAGACAAGTGGTAGGCACACACAAAGGGTCCGTTGCTGACGAAGCCGAAAAAATTAGGATTTGGACGGTGTGACGGTTAACTGACTCACATGTCAATCGGCAGCTCAGTAATGGTATTACTGAGTGTCATGGATTTAGCGGAAAGTTGTACTAGGTCTCAGACATTGCATACCTCATTATCAGTCTCAGGTTCCTGGAGTAGGTTTCATTGGGGGCTTCGCAGAGTAGCTTTATGTACGCGGGGAGATCTAAGTCAGCAAGGGGCTGTGCGATGGGCTTGCCTGGTTTGAACCTCCTGGCCATCAGAATACACTGATTATTTCGGATCTTTGTGGCTGATCCGACTGGTAGGTGTTGATCTATGAATTCGGTTACCAACTTGAAGCCCGAAGATGGTAGCATCAAGCATGCTCCACGGGACCCTCCAAGCTCGGAAAGCATGTTCTTTGGATTGACCGATCCCGTATACTTGAATGATGCCGGAAATAGTATGAATGCGCTTACAAGTTGTCATTGTGCGCGGGACCAAAGTTGAAAGGCTTGTACTAGGGTTCACAGCCTGAGAGGCACTGCCAGTAGAAGACTTACGGAAATGAGCTGCTAACTTATGTTCATGGACACAGCAATACAACGATAAGGACAGCATCCAGCCGCTGAAGAGAAGTGGAAGTTACAAACATATATAGAGGGTAGGCATCACTGATCGGTTTCTACCATCATCCGTGCAACTTGTGATCACTGCAGGGAATGAGTCTGACAAAACAAAAACTTGAAGACCTGTGCCGCCGCCCCGCCTAGCATCTAGTAATATAGATGTTGAACCTGGCTACCATCTTGAGTTGCTGTGCAAGGAAGGCTTCATGTATCTAGTTAGTAACACCACCAACAGCTGCCCCCACTGGATCTTACAAAATCAGACGTTCACGTCCTTTCTGAACACCTGGAGAACCACAGTTGTACTATTCCATCGTTGAGGAATGTAGTATCCAATGTTGTTAAGGAGCTCAAGTGCGATGTCTCGACTTTGAATACCGCAGACAACAATCTAACTTCTGTCATGATCAACGTATCACCGAGGACTAGCTCAAAGAATCCAAAGGGGATGTTTGTCAACTTATCCATGCACGGTAAACGTTCACCACCGCAATTGCAAGGAGAAAATGAAATAGATGGAAAGAGAAGGAATTGAACCAGAGAAAGACAGCTGCAGCTCCCCCGTGGTGACCTTGAACCTCACGGCAGTTCCGGCATGGAACGACTTTAACTCACCAACATCTCCCCAGATCAGCCGACCTATACAATCCCACGGCTTTCTCATACTCTATGAATACAGTGTGCATACACGTGGATGTATGAGTCTGATTTCATTGGGTATCCCTATGATAGTTTACACCCCTATCGACCTGTCAGAAGGTTGATATGCCTTCGTAGAATCAATTCCAGTGCTTCCGTGAGACTGAATGGACAAACCTCACATGTTTGACCCTCAGTTGAACTATTCTTTCGAGGACCAATCTACACCAACACGAATGAATCAAGGAATGACCGGGTCTTGATAAAGGAATGCACCTCATTGAGATCGGTATCCATGTCCACATTTGAGCCTATATGGGCCAGAATTTGCACAACGTGTGATGATTGATAAACTGGTTGTCTTGATTGTGTATTCGATGTCGCATCATCCCAGACGATGACCGTCTGACTCGCATCAGACTGGCTTCTGAGAACAAGCCGGAAATTCAAGGATGCTAGTAGACAGTTTGCATAGCTATATGTATATCAGTACTGATCACGGCAGTGGAATGCTTATAGCACACAGTTTCGATATGGCATAAAACCTGGCCAGGTATCAGAAAGGACGCCGTGATCGCTCCTGGAAGGACTTACGCGGCAATATGATAAAAGTACTCCTGATAAAGGAGTCCAAGGATCAACTCTACGAGCGTAGTTACAGTCGTCACCAGACCGGTCTCTATGGTCAACCTTGTTAACTTGATCAGGATGGACTTATTGCTTCCGAAGTGAGATTTGGAAGAACGGAGCTGTGTAACATCAGCAATGAGCCTGGAAAAGAGAGCACAAGAAGACTCACACTTAGTACCATGCAGATCGTGATTGCCAAATCGCACACAAGACTACTTCCGAGCCAGATCTGCCAGATATCTGGTTTCTAGATGGCCCGAAACAAAACTGTGCACTCACCACTAGCCACGGGGAGAGCGTCACTAAGAATAGGGAGGGTTGGTTGGTGTTTGAGGTTATTTGTGAAGGGAGAAATTGATCCTATAGAAGAGTCTAGCTAGAGAGTGGTAATTACAGTAAACTTAGTTACCATAAAAGCAAGACATATGATGCTGGCGAGTTGAAGTAGGGAGACCTAAACGAATACACACTTAGCACCCTCAAGATGTTCCCAGTTTACCGGATCCTGTATATTACCATCATGATAAAAAGTGGCAGCATGCGAGATTTAGGCTGGAGGGTTGTTATTCTCCAACAATAAAAGCCATGAGTCAGTGTAGTCACTTCATTGGGTCAGCCGCCGAACAATCTAAGCCGATCCGTTGCTCACCCAGTCCAGTGGTGGGCCCCAATGCCACAAATGACCAACCGACGCTCGTGCCAGCCTCCGTGCCAACTCCCTTGGTAAGCGGATAAATACTTGGAATAGAACGGAGAGTCGATGTTCCCCAAAAGGCATAAAATGCAAACACGGTCATCAGTATTTCCAGGAGAAGAATGCCGGTTACTGAGAACATATTCAGTTGGGGCTCCGCAAAAACGACCACTACGGTATTCACCTAATGTCTTGATGGCTTTCCTGTCGTCTGTGAACCTAGTGTAATAGACAACTACAACATAGTGAGTGGATCATGCAAGCGCGAACCAACGAGGACACGCACAAGCTTGGACGGCAAGAGCTCCCATAAGACCAAAGCATAACGTGTATCCGACGACCTATACACTGTTGTAAGCAATGATCCAACATGAACGAGAAAATAGGCTTTTACAAAAGGTCCATAACTGTTGTATACAGCCAGAAAAGTCATATTCGTGAGGGAATATTCACGATAATCTAGCTGACTCACACAGTCATAGCGCTGAAGGCTACATGTGTACTAAACAGAAAGCCGCGCTGGAAGCCAGAAGTTGCACACCTCGTTATCAGTGTCAGGACGGTATGTTGGATGCACCCTGATTCTTGGTAGGGAAACTCTTTAAGGACCGACTTTATACCTGGGGAATCCGGGAACGGGGCACCGGGATGCGACAAGGTCACTTAAATAGACAGGAGGCTATGATTAATGGGAAATAAACAGACCACATATATCTTGGTGGGTATCAAGTAGCGGGATATTATATGGCTGCCGAGTCGCATGTTGGTCTGCAGGACCGAGGAGCTGTGCGGAAGTTTAGAGCGCCAGGTACTCTAGTAGTACTTTTCAATCAGAAAGCTAGCTTACATAAGCGTGTTACTATTTTCGCTACTTCCTAACCACCTTCAATCAGCTCATTCATTGATTCAGCGCAATCTGATGGAAATGCATTCTATCATGGTTGCTGCTAATAGGTGACCAAGGGCATAGCCCCGGCGGCGGGACGAGTCATGATGCATGATGTGCAATAGAGGTGATAGTACGTTTAGGGCACGAGGTAGCTATGGTATCAGGGAAGGAGACCGATACACTGGCAGGAGATACGCTGAGCTTCAACAGACAAGGCGGGAGCGGGGCTACCCGCTCGCGCTGGTACGGGTACGCGGACAAAATTTATTACTCAAGACCGAGGTACTGTAATCCCACGCATCGCTCAAGCGGCCATAATGATGGGTCCCACTCAATCCAAGTTCTGAGCATACCGAATAGATTGACCACAGCCCCTTCCTCTTATCCTTCCTACGAGTGCTCTCGTTCTCGATAGCAGACGAACCCTTTCCTCCACCGTTTATCTTTACGTTCTCCATGATACTCCGTTTCCACGAGCCTCGACGCATCGTTCCCTTGATTGTGACGATCGAGGCGGTGATCATGACTTTGACGCTGCGTACACTGGAGCGACGCCGGTGCGAGGTGCTTCGTGTCACAGTGCCAGATGGTCCACCTGTTAGCCTCCTCGACGCCGAAACCTGTCTCCAAACACTAACCTTCCTAGGGATCCTCGACTCCAGGGCCTCGCCGGGGCGCTCACGCGATAGCACAGGCAGGCCCTTTCCCACTTTTCGTGGGCTCTGCTGAAGCGCGTACTTGTCGTCGAATGGGGAGAGTAGTGCTCTCTCATCATCATCCACCCACTCTTTAGAATGTCCAGGATCCTCGCGCGTGGAGAGGTTGTCTTCTAGTTGGGTTTCCGGGGAATAGTCCAGGCAACTTTGCATTGCGTCGAGGCTCAACTGCCCCGGTCCGCGCAGGTCAAAGAGTCCTCGAAGACATGGGGACACAGGGCGCAAGCGAGAGCCGATTGGTGTGTTGACGGGGCAAGCAGGGCTACGTGGTGACCCGTCGGACGTCACATTCGGACTCGAGGTAAGATACTCGAGTTCT
>JBBPRD010000490.1:0-12769 GCA_038092855.1 Boletus piedmontensis
AATAGTCAAGTTCTAATATTGATGACTCTAATCCAAAAAGGACTAGGCCATTACCACTTGATACTAACCTAGAGACAAGATACTGATTAAGAGGAAACCTAATAAGAACTTGACTAGAGTTCTTGGTCAGAATGCATTTACTTATATACTATCTATAATGTGCACACAGATAAAGCTATGTAAGAAGCATAACTACATAACACAAGAGTAAAGTAATGGTAATTAAAGAGTTATGTGATAAGCAAAGCTTTTAAGAAGATCAGAAGCAAGAGAAGCCAAGTAGAAATTAAATAGAAGAGAAGAGAATCCTTAGAGTCTCAGGGTTGATGGAGGTTAAATACATGTGTCTGGGAATTGCATAGCAGATCTCAATAGGGCCATTCTGCAGAGAGGGGCACACAGTGGCCATATTACTCTGAGTCAGAACATTCAAGGTTACATGATGTGAAAAGTCATGTGATAAAGAAAAGAAAAATAAAGTTGAAGTTCAAATAGGGGTGTTCATAACAATCATTAGTACCATTGAGTGCTGGGTCATTGGTGTTGCCATCTTGAGCCTGGTTATGTGAGTTATGCAATCTCTCAGCAATCTTTTTGAGATGATACTCAAGTATGTGTTGACCTGCATTAAACTGGTTTCATGCATGATTAGGTCCTTCCAACCCAAAAATAGTAAATTCTACCACTTGAAACAGTTATAATCTTCTAATACTCAAAGGAAAGATGACCCTTTATATGATCTACTATTCCCCAATTTTCACAAATTTTCATCAAAAGACCAGGGAGATATTAATACTTTCCTCTAAAGTCTTGCTTTATTACTATATAGCTAAGTAGTAAGAGAGAGAGAAGTTCCTGGAATCTTCTAGAATGTACAGCCTTGCACAGCTTTACATCACTTAACATTGTCACAGTGACCTCTGAGCACAATTCAGCATGTGAGAAAATAGAAGCTTTGAAAACCTTCTAGAATGCATAGTCTTGCATGACTCAGCATTCCCTTGGCATTACCAAGCTGCTTTGTAAGCAGCAGCCAAGCCTCCTGACTGGCTAGCATAGCCACTGTAAAACCTTAGACTAGGAAATTCCCATAAACATAGACTATCACATTACTTTATTAGAAGTAAAAATGCATGTGTTACCAGAAGTGAGACAAGCAAAATAGAACACCTTTTGAAAGAAAACCCCAAATAGGGCAATAAAAGGGAATATATCCCCAATAGAGAATAACATCAGTACTATCACTTGGTGACTCTACTATTCACCCTAAGGGATAAGTAATAGTTAAACACATCAATCTTGAACTATAACTTCTTAGTAAACAATAAGATTTGGTTATCATAACCATCAGAGTGAACTAAGTAAACTACTATATATTCCAGCCAACTCTGGAACATACACAACTCAACATCACACCAATCCAGCATATCTGTGGATTACTATACCACAAAGTCATAGCCTCCAATAGGTTATTCTTGTATTAAATTCAACCTTTACTACTATTAGCCTAGTAACCAATTAGAGTTGACTAGTACACATCAAAGTGTGCAAACAGCACCAAACAACATACTAACCAGATTACTTTTAAAACATTTCAATTCTATTCCAGTAATATTTGTTGAGAATTAGTAAATATCACTATTGGTTATACCAAGTTTTTCACCAATCCACTTCTAGTAGATCTAGGAACTGATTGTCTAGGAGATTTCTATCCCTAGCTTATAGTGTGCTATCTGTGGAAGGCAAAGCATGAGTCTGGGAAACACTTTCTTTTCAATAGTTCCAGTTATTTCAGCCTACAAAGAAGTCAGCATTCATCTAGATCTATATGGAAATGGTGAGTCTTGTAGGATATAAGCAGTTGGGCTCCTGCAGCCATTGTAGTATCATTTGCAGCAGCCAGAGCACATGAACTTTTCTGGTTGGTCTATTTAGAAGCTTTAGATAAGGTAACCATTGCCAGGCTTGATAGTAATGGAACAACCAGCTTTCTCACAAATAAATTCATCTTTGACATCCTTAGTAAACTCCATGATAAGTTCTGGACCACTCATGGTGAGGATGTTAGAGAGAGGGGCAGCATAATAATGGGAGTGTCTCTGTTGAGATGGAGAAGCACAGTGTAAGATGAAATGCACTTTCAATAGTTATGAGTTCATCTGGAGACTGGGTTGGTTTTGAGTTTGCCTATTCCAATACTGAATAAAATTATGTGCTATGCTTGTTGATCAGCTGACAAATGTGATGACAGTGCAATAAAGCTCACCAGATCCAGGGAACATGGTATATCTTGTCATTTTGATCTACTAGCATGCAGTGGGTTACAGCAGGTATTATCAATAGTGCCCAAAAATTACAGACAAGATGCTATACCAGGCTTACCATTGCAATATTGAGAATGCTCTTGTGAAGTGAAAGCTATATGAACAAGAAGAGTTCTGGATGGGATCTGGGTAAAGAAAAGACAATGTCATGCTTACTTGCCAAGGATTTCAGAACTTCATCAAGGCCTCATAGTATTATGGATCTGTCAAACAAGAATACATTATAAAGGGGTCTGAGTGAAGTGAAAATAAAGCCATGCTCACCTATTGAGGATAAATCTGAGTTATTTCAGGAAGCCATGTGATTTGAGATGAAGAATAAGAATAATAAAAATAATGACACTTATAGTGAATATTATTTGAATACAACTGGAAGGTCCTCCTACATAGCATACCTAAATTCATTCACCAATGCACAACTGACCACTGCACCCTTGATTTCAAGGTAGTTATTTCACAAGATGCAATCAATTATGGCCATGACCTATATACCAATCTAAACCATCAAGTTTTTGACTTGCTATTAGTATCTCTCAACAATGTTATCAAAGTGTGCTATAATCAACTGGGTTACTCTCCTATTAAGTGGGTATCTATTTGGAATATTTACCTTGAACTCTTGGGTCTAATTTACCAATGTCAAGATATAGCTGAAGTTCTGAATAAACACAAAAATTATAATACTATAGATATTGACAATAAACTACCCTTATTACATGGCTTGCAAGATCTATATATATGAGATAACAGGTTACTTTGGTGGTGTTGGCAATAGTATTGGTCCACATTTACATTGCTATTGAATACTATATTATACTATATTTGCCATTTCATCAAGAGATGGAGCATATAGAGAAACTTGATAGATTTTTGGATAATGAGCAAGAAATTGGATATACTAACAACAAGATTAATATAGGTCCATCTCTTTGGATCAATAGCTTTACCTTGGACAAGGCAAAGAATGAGATCAATAATATCTTATAATATTTTTTCTCTTTCTTTTTGGGGCAGGGAGAACTCTACTGATAAACATGTACTCTATATATAAGTATGTTGACAATGTTAGTATTATGCTGCATTGATGTCACTAAGCATATGTTGATAAGTGAGTAGCTAGAATTTCATAGTCAATGTTTTTATATCCTAACTTTCATGACTGATTATATATACTAGCCAAGGCATGTCACATTAGGTTCTATAAAAACACCTTGCCCATCAGGCTATGAAATAGTTTGCACAGCAGGAGTTTGCATCAGCAGGATGAACCTATGGCCTCAAGAAGAAACTAATTTCTAGTTTGTTACTATTTTCACTTGGCTATGACACCCCATATGCCTATTAATGATGAGCACTCTAGTGTGCCAGTGGCATTATCCATAATGGGATACTATTACAAAATAGTGACATTTTACAATTCAGTACAATACAATACAACTAATTTCCTAACTAATTATAATAGTCCAGGTATTATAGTCCAGGTATTATATTGAGTGATATAAATATATCTTGCCTATTAGAGGAACAAAAAAATTGACATCAGGAGGATTTGAACCTATGCTGCGAACAAGAAACAGATTTCTAATCTGTTGCCATATTCACTTGGTTATAACACCCTATATCATATATATATGTTATACTACTGATGAGTATCACACTAGCATGGCATGCCAGATCCATGTGAAGCTATTATAGTGAGAGAGTAAAGACAAACAAAAACCAATTTCATGGATAATTATAGCAGCCAAGGCATGTCACATTAGATTCTGTAAAACCACCTTGCCCATTAAAGCAATAAAAAGTTTATATCAGTAGGATTTGAACTTATACTCTCAGATAGGAATAGATTTCTAGTCTGTTACCATATTCACTTGGCTATGACACCCTATATACCTATTGATGTCAAGTTTACTAGTGTGACATGATCCATGTGAAGCTGTTACAGTAAGAGAGTAAAAATACAGTGCAACCATAGACTAATTTCATAAATGATTATATAGTAGTAGCCCAGGCATGCTGCATGAAGTCCTGTAAAAATAACTTGCCTATCAGAGCAATAAGAAAGATTTGCATTAGTAGGATTTGAACCTATGTCCTCAAAGAGGAACAGATTTCTACTCTGTTACCATATCCATCTGGGTATACTGCTTATAAGCACTCTAGTATGATATGAAACTATTACAGTGAGAGAGTAAAATAGAGTATAACTAAAATCTAATTTCCTGACTAATTATAGTAGCCCAGGCACTGGTGACATTGAGTTGTGTAAATATCCCTTGCCAATCAAAGTATCAAAAAAGTTTAATAGAAGTAGGATTTGAACCCATGCCTATAAAGATAAACAGATTTCTAATCTGTTGCCATATCCACCTGGCTATGATCCCCTATATGCCATACTGATAATTAATACAATGGTGTAATACTACATGATCCATGTGAAACTATTACAGTAAGAGTATAAAAAATATGTAGTGCAATAAAAAATTACTATATTTTTGTGAAGAATTATAGCCATTCAGGGAGGTCACATTGAGTTCTCTCAATATGTGTATCTTGCCTATCAGAACAACAGAAAGGTTACACACCAACAGAATTTAAACTTTCACTTTTAAAGAGAAACAGATTTCTAATTTGTTGCCATATTCACCTGGCTATAGTACTCCATATTATATGTCATGCTGCTAATGGGTACACTAATATAGCATAATACATTCAAGGCTATTATAGTAAGAGAGTAAAGATATAGTATAACCAAAAACTAATTTCATGGATGATTATACAGTAGTACTCCAGGCCCATCACATAAGGTTCTGTAAAAATGCCTTACCTATCAGAGCAACAAAAAAGTTTGCATTAGTGGGATTTGAACCTATAGTCTCAAGAAGGAATAGATTTCTAGTCTATTACTGTTTTCACTTGACTATGACACCCTATATGCCTGTTAATGATGAGCACTCTAGTGTGCCAGTGGCATAATCCATAATGTGATACTATTATAAAATAGTGATATTTTACAATTCAGTACAGCACAATAAAACTAATTTCCTGACCAATTATAACATTCCAGGCAGATTATATTGAGTTCTATAAATACACCTTGCATACGTATTAGAAGAATAAACAAAAATTGACATTGGTAGGATTTGAACCAATGTCTTTAAAGAGTAACAGATTTCTAATCTATTGCCATATCTATCTAGCTATAATACCCTACCATATATACCATGTAGTTGAGAAGTATACTAGTATGGCATAATTCATGGTATCAAACTATTACTATGTGAGAGAGTAAATATAGTAAAACCAAAAACAGATTTCCTAACTGCTAATGGCAGCCCAGGCATGTTATATTGAGTTCTGTAAATATATCTTGGCATTAGAGCAACAATTAAAAATTAAAAATAAAACACCAGCTGGATTTAAATCTATGCCCTCAAAAAGGAAAATATTTCTTAAAAAAAATCATTACAATAACCTGGTTGTTTATACATACATACAAGATTACATAATCAGCTCACATGCTGTTGTCATAGGGTAGCTTTTACTGGTCTGCTATTGGTTTGTGTATAACTATAGAGTATACTTGTGCATACAGAAAAATAGTTTACAATAATAACTCAGATCTGATAGTCTTGTTCATTCTTGCAAGACTGTGCTATACTATATGCTTATGCTTTGTTGGCTGCTCTCTAGTTATCTCTGTAGCTTTTCTGCAAAACTTTGAAACAGGTATGCATTGCTTCTCTCTTGATATGTGCCACATGCATGAATGATCTATATACATACAAATACTACTTTAGCTTCTCTTTGTATTGTGATACTCTTTCAACTCCACATTCTTCCATTCCTCTAGGAATCTACCCTTGTAAAAGTTCACTCTTCTTACCAGAGGCACTCTTTTCATTACATACATGGTATTATATATATAATATTTCTGCTGTATGCTACATGTCTTTCATGTTCACTATCTTAATCTGCTTGAAACATTCAATAAAACAATAGAGTGTTGGCAGTGGTAATTATCTATGAAGCTCTGCTATCATAATCTTCATCTTTTCTATTGCCTTTTGTGCATCTCTATTATCTATCATATTGAGACATGTGAAGAACAGATCATAGATAATGCAATACATTGCAGGCATGTTTTCTAGCTCTGCATGATGTGTGATGTGGGAGTCAAGAATATAGTCCTTCAGCCTGGACCATACATATAACTTGATCTGTGCTATATAACATATCAGACAACTTCAAACACTGTTCATGGATAAAGTTCTCCCATATTTTAACTATCTGTAGACATGGCCATCAAGCTGGCTTCATGGAAGACAAATCATCCAAGTCAATTGTTTCACATGGTCACTTTGCTCCAACTGTGTTCTTGATGGCATCAATATCAATGACCTCCATAGGTTACTTGTGAGTAGGAGCAGGAGTAGGAGTAGGAGCAGGAGCAGGAGCAGGAGCAGATGACAATAACCAGTTAGATATCTTGTTGCTATCATTGTCTCCACAATGGTGATTATCCACTCCAAGAAATTGATATTAGCATATTAAACATGTAACTGGATACTGAATTTATTTACATTGCTTATGTAATACATTTGCTGATTGTGAGCATGTGGCTTCCTGTGTTGTCTGCCTGTCTCTATCATTAAATGCCATGCTATTGCATATCCAGCACAAGTATATCATAGACTTTTGCACTAGGTTGTACCAAGATGATTAATTGCTTATATACAGTTTTCAGGTTTTAAAGAGAAGAGAGATAAACAGTTGCAATTCAGACTTGTGTATATGAACAAGTTCAGGAGAGCTGAAAGACAAGAATGATACTATAGCTATAAAGAGTACAGTGTTCTATCAAGACTATTTAGAGCACACTACTGGTAGATCTGCCAAACTGCTTTTCCATCCATCACATCAGCTTGGTACCATGTATATCCTAGCTGTTCTTCACTGCACACATGCCATGGTTTAACCTACTCCACATGACAGCCCAAGTGATATACTTGTTACCTATCTCCTGGATGGAAACCAGGTCTTGGATTAGATTCAATACATTTTAGATTGTGGCTTGTGACTAAATAGTGTGATGGTCTTTAGTGCTGCCTCACTGCCAGTGGACTCTGCAATGCCCATGACATCTTGCAGTATTCATAGTATAATGGAAATGTCATCCATGCTTAAGTCAAAGTTCTGTGCTAACAACTCCACATTGTAGTGGTCCAAGTGTAGCTGGCACTGCCATTGTCCAAGAGCTCTGTCTTGAGGTGCTGACAATGGGAACAGGAATTGTTGTCTGCATCTTCACTAAGTCCATGTTCCACTTGTGACATGGGACATTTGAGAGAATGCAACTGGTCCATGGTCCAGTATAAAAGTGCTGGGAGTAAAGAATGGCCAGTTGACTGTGAACATAGATATTTGAATATTGGATACTTACATGGCTTCTTTATAATCACCTCAGACTGGTTCTCATTGTCTGAGATCTGCATAACTTGGGCTAGTAGGTATGGTGGTGTTGTGTAAGTCTGTATACTATCTGCTTATGCTATATGAATAGAATAAACACTTACCTGGTTTTCTAATGATGCCTGATGAATAGCATTGAGATATTAAAACAGAGCATGTTTATACATGCTAATGAGAAAAAGACTTACTCTTGCTAGGTGCCTTTGCTTTGGCAGCCATTGTAGCCTGGCCCATGTGAAGTGACTTCAAGGTAGCTAAATGTTTCAATCAGAAAAAAAATTAATTAATTTAAAAAAATTACAAGACTATATAATGGCCTATGCTTACTCTCCCTCTTGTGGTCCTTTTCTAAAGGGTCTTTAAACTCATTATCAGACTCAGAGCCTAGCTTATCATTGATCTTCTTGTTTGCTATAAAAGAAAGAAGAAAGAAAGATGCTGTCAATAATACAAGAACATATATCTGTGTTCTAGAAAAAAATAGTGTACTCTTCTCTCATTTAGCATGTATTCTTACCTGTGTCTGGTAGTCATACTTGATAAGCTTTTCTCTTCCTTATTTGCCTTGAGCAGAAGCTTATTTCTTGCCTCTAGCTTCTTCAGATCCTTATCCAAGATCTTGCAGTCCTTAAATGTTATAAGTTTGAGATGAGTGATCATTTTAAGGGTGAGAGTATTGTCCAAAGGCTTCCACAAGGTCTTCTCTTCTACATCTGTCTGTTGGCGACCCTAACCTAAGAAAGACTAGGTCATTACCACCAGATACTGACGTAGAGCACAAGTGAAGAGTAGGGGAATCCCGACAAGAACTTGACTGAAGTTCTTGGGGTGTCTATTGAGACTACTTATATACTGGTACAGAGCATGCACGGACCATTATGCCATGTGAGCGTAACTACCTCTAATAGATAAAGTATTAACGGTGATTAAGTAAACGTGTAGACGGCGTGACTTCTAAGAAGGATCAGAATGGAAGAGAAGCATGCGGAGATGAACATGAGAATATCTAAATATAAGCGTGAGGAGAAATGGAAGAAGAACCCTCAGGGTCCTCAGGGTCGACAGAGATTAGATACACGTGTTCGGATACCGTGCCGTAGATTCCATCGGGATGTCACATGATCTAAGTTAGATAATCATAGTCACATGGACGTCACGTGATCGTGAGAAAAGGAAGATAAAAAGAAAGAAAAGTAGCATTCGTAACACTGTCACTATTATAGAAAATAGATTGTTAGGGATATATTCCCTCTTCATCTTTGCTAGATGACATGGATGATTATGGACTTTTTTTATGTTGAGAGTAGGGTCATCAAGATATATGAGATGCTTTTCACTTTGCATCATCATGGCCTATGATGTGATCCAGCATAAGTATAGAATATAGATATACTTGCATACATACACACATATAATATATATAAGCTATCTATCTCACATAGCATATACAATGGTCTGGTAATGCTTTCTGAGGTCTTTCCAGGAGATAGTAGCCCAAGGTTTTTCACCATAAAAGTGTTCACTACCTTCTTAACAGTATCTATGTTAAACTTGCAGATTTTATCCATGTGGTTCATTTGTACTATTCTGTTGCCTTGGCTTTTGCCCTGGATATACTTAGGCATGTCCTTTTGATCAATACATTTGATGTTGATAAAATATAAGTCAAAGCTATCCCACCACACCATTCTACCTTCTTTCTTCAAGATAGAGCCTAACTTCTTTCTCAGTGTCCATTCTTTCTGCATGGTCAACAGCTGCTTGCACTCATATTTGTATAGGCTAAAGGATATTATCTGCTTGATGAATGTCTTTACCTTTTTGACTGCTTTCTTCTCCCACCAATTCAAGGACATGATATATATAAAGCATTTGATAGAGATCTGCAATATATTTATTCTGTGCCCTATTCTCCAAGTTGGATAGATCACTAGAGATATCAGGAGTGAGGCAAGAGTTGTTCTTTTTCAGGGCATGGTATTTCTTGACTGCCATGTCATAGTTTTTTAGGATTATTGTTACTAGATTAATCAGCTCCTTGAAACACATGCTTTTGTTGAGCTTTGCTGATTCTAATGGCAACTCCTTGGACCATCTTGCAAGTAACAACATATAGCTTCTGCAAGTCTCTACCAATAGAGACCATAACTCAATGGCATGTTGTCAGTATATGTGCACAAGTATAGCATATATTTGTGCTCACCTCATTGATAGACTCTTTGAGACCCTTGACTATGTGAAAGAGTACACCAGTGTATATGGTCCATGGACAAATATATTTCTCTTTCTTAATGGTCATCTTATGCTGCTCTATGACCATATTGGCCATGGGCTCCATAGAAATTGTCAACTAACCATACAATGAGATTTATTATGCTCAATTAAGAGAAAAGAAAAAAAACCAAACTGAATATTTAGATTACTTATATCTATAATAACCTTGTCTAGTTTGATCTTCTCATTTAAGTATAGTTTGAGAATGTCAGAGTGCAGAAACTTATTTGGTAGAGAAAAAGAGAGCAGAAAGATGAGATTATCAACAATCAGGCCAGTTCACAGTTAATCAATCTTCTACTCCATTAGCTGGATTACCTTTGCTGTCTCTGGCTTAATGTTGATTGGGGGATACTGGGCCAGCTTGCCATAGTAGGACCTCACATGTGTCCAGTAGACACCCATTGCCTTCTCATACACTTCTTCCTCCTTTTTGTGCTTCAAGCCAAACTTTTCAAACTGGTTCATACTAGAGATCAAGTCTATGAAGTCTGTTATCCATTGGTCAAGGTAATAGGTATCCAGGCAATCCCACTCCATGTCAATTGCTACCAACTTTTCCATATCTTTTAGAATTAGAGTTGCAGCCTGCTCTCAAAGGTCCTGGATATCAACATTCAAGTTTTCAGCTTCTTTGTCCATGGCAGTGACTCTTGGGAGGTCCAGTGAGAGCAACAAGAATCTGATATCCTCATGATATAGTCTGCAAACAGCATTGCATGCCCTTATGCTTGACATTCTGTGCATATAAGCATGAGTCTGTGTTCATGATACCCATTATACTATAAGGGAATGGATGTATACTCTGGTTTTGATCTTTGGCATTTTGGAAGCCTTGCCTGCATCCTTGGTGACATTTTTGCCTTTGCCCTGTAATACCATTGTGTAAGTATGCCATATACTTGCACTACACAGAACATGCTAGATAGCTATCTTTTTGGCTTTGGCTGGTTTCTGCTTAGCAAGAATTAATTTATATATATATATGTGTATGTGTATATATATGCATATATATGGAAATGTATTGTTTACCTTGTCATCTTCTTCATTCTTGCTCATGTCCACTTCCATGGGTACTTCTTTCATATTGCCCTCTTCCTTTGCAGACAATTTCTATGAGCTTCCATAAGTATTTCAAATACTTGTGCATGTGGGTCACACTACCCTCTGTTACCTTTGGCTTGGGTATAATCTCAATCTTAACCTGAATAATAATAGAGTGATGTGAGAAAGTGATATATATATGAATGGAATGAGATTAGCATGCTTATCTCTGATTTCCCCTTTTCATTACTGTCCAAGGTCATCAGATCATCCATTGTATCTAGAGTATGCTATATGAAGCAGAAAGGGCAGTTATATATATATATAATATATGTATAATGACATGTCTGATTCCTCTGGTTTTCTTGCTTCTAGCTTATCTTCTTATTCATTTGACTTGATCAGTACATGAACACATTTCCACAGGCTGACCAAGACCACTCACATCCATGGTTTCATCACCTTCTATATCCATGTCAGCTTGGTCATGTGCATTCTGGACATGACTTGATTGAGCTATATGAGTTATAAAGATACCATGCTTACCTGCAGAGCCTTAGTGAGCCCTTTGGAACCAGTGCCAAAGTCACTTCCTGCTTGTGGAGAGGTGGGACTCTAGTAATATCAGTGTGTTGGCAACACCAGTTGAAAAAAAAATTAAAAAATTAAAAAAATCAGCATAGAGATTGTTCTATTTGGAAAATATGTCATGTTATCTAAATGGTGTGGATGTTGGTGGTGTCCTGGGATGAACATGTGTAAGTGTTTCATATACCCATGCTCCAGGTTATGAAACAAAGACATGGGAGATACTATACTTATATCCATAACATCTGCTATATTTGCCTATAATTATGCTAGCATAAGTATATCCCTTGTGCTTGTGCACTCAGATATGTGGCATGCAGTACTTACCTCTGTGATCAGTTCCTGACATGGTACATGACTCTGGCATAAGCTTGCATCACATGAGGTTGTTATGCTAGAAACACTGGCCATAATGTTCTGAATGGATTGCTTTTCCTAAGCTAGCACAAGTTAAGCATAGACTTGTGCACAGGTGCTATTAATCTTACAGTGTTGTTGGACATTGTTCTTTGTTTATACTTGTTTATGTTAATTCCAAATTGGGAAGGTAGTGGTTTAAAATCAAGGAGTGTGTTAGCATAGCCACAAGGATCTATTTATTTATGTATACAAACAAGATTATAGAATCAGTTCCTATGCTATTTCTTAGAGTGGCATTCACTGATGGTTGCTGGCTTGTGCATAACTATAGGATATACTTGTGCACAAAGACAATTCTAAAACTCAAATAATTGCAATATTGTTGGTGGTGGTGATAGTGATGTTTGTAATAGTCCTTTCATGTACTAGGTGTGACTATTTCCAAATATCAAAATGGTTATATTGCTTTCCACTGAACACATCATAGCCTAATAAGTCTATTTTGAAACAGGTTTGTATATATAGGTATCCTTTCTGTGGGTGTTGGAATACCACATGAACCAGTCTCCAGATTGCTCTCATTACCCACTGCAGGCTTGTCCATTAGCCAACAAGTGAAGAAGTCTAGCATTGCCCAGTTCCATTCAAAGTATTACTGTGCTGCCATTCTCAGCACTTGATGATGTTAGATAACAAAGGCTGCAAGG
>JBBPRD010000491.1:0-12753 GCA_038092855.1 Boletus piedmontensis
CAAATCGCACCAACTCCTTCTGCTTGCTTTTGTCTTATGTAGTGTCACTTTCGTGTCAAGCCGCTGGCGTGTGCCCTGCACAAAGTAACAAATCGCGCGCAAGCCACGTGTCGACGATGAATGCAGCTGTAGTCCCAACGTTATTCGGATTGGGTGCACACTAGCGCTTGTGTACCAACCGAATACCACCAAGCTGGCAATGCTGATTTCGACGGGCTCACGCCCACTCCGATACCTATTATCACTCATCGTTCGCCTCCGTCGGTCCTCTGGACCCATAGTACTCGCCCTTCGAGCCCGGTTAGCTTCACTTTGGAGGTCGATTCTAACGTTTGGATATCGCAGAGGCCAGTCTCAAATTCAACTGGATGCGAACGATGTCCCCGTGGTGGACAACAACCCCTTGGGAGAACGTCTGCACATTTCAGACGCTGCAGAGGTGGAGGAAGGGGGCAGCGGAACTCTCGCAGCTCTGCCTGTGCGGGGTATCGTCCACTGGCAAAACGAGTTATCAGGATACCAGGCTCTCATCGCAGGTCACGAATTCACGTCTCACCCAATCCCTGCAACTCCTGAACGCGGATCACGGCGCTATGTGCGGAGGAGAGCTAGGTGAGGGTACCTGTGATTCCTGTATATCTGTACCGTTCTTATTCTCCGTTCCTGCGGGCTTTCAGTCAGAGTTCCAAGCCTCTTGTCATCCCAGCTGGGCAGCAGACACTCTTGTCTGCGTACGTTTACCTTTCATGCGAGTCTTCTATCCCTTGACAGCTCTCAACAGACTACCACCACTCCCAAATGGATGGAGCCAGCACGTTCATCCCGAAGGAAACGTTTACTTTTATCATGAAGGATTGGTACGCTCAATTTCCATGTGCATTGCGTCCTGGTTGTGGACCCATTTCAAGCGTATATTCACAGAGAATTACACCATTTCCCGCGAAAAGGAAATCCTGTTTTACGCCACGATACTCATCCAGAGAGCAATCCAGAATGACGATGTTACCCTGGATGAGCTCACAGAAATTGTCCTGAATGTGGACAGTGATGGACGTTGGTGTTATTACTTTGTTGATCACCGACAGCGCCTGCTTTTCTGGGTTCATCCAGTCACGCAGGAAGATCTCGGTAGCGGCTTGCAAGGGATCAATGGATATAGCCATATCAGTACGTTTGATGTGTCATTACTATGTTTCACTGACCTGTGTCTAGGATATTTGGTCGAGGCCCTGTACTGGTATACTTCTTTCACCGGTCTCTCAGGTATGTCTGCACCCCTTGCGTTTTATCTTTACACTGACCCTAATAAAAGTATATCGTAAATGACATGGAATCGAGGTTGCGTTGTGAATACTACCCGCACCGTCGTGCCCTTCCAAGAGGAGTTCTTGAAGACCTTAGAGGGCTGCTGAATTGTGCCAAGATCGGTACATCCCCTTTTGTGAAGTGTTTACGCTGTGTTCTCATCGAACCACCAGATACCATGACTTCCGATGCCTCCATGAACTCGTTCACACGAGATGAACTTACTGCGATATTGGACGTCGTCCACTCACTTAGGGGTACATTTTCCTCACCCGTGTTCTTCTTTGATCTTAGTAACTTTTAGTGAAGATGACAAGAGGATTTCCGATCCATCCGGCATTTGGGTTGTTGGTACGACTATGCCTTATCTCATCACGACGTGCTGCTGATATCATATCAAGCACGGCTAATGGCGTTTCTCAGTAGGTGCCACTGGACATGCCTTGTCACCTGGTTTCCTGAACACAACACCAGCTGATGAACAGTTCCTGAAATTTCACGGACAGTCATGCACACCGTCGTTCGGGAAACTGACTTGGAATCGTGGCATTGTATTCACATTTGCCAATGTGTTTCTACTTTGGTCACTGAGCGAACACGCCGTTCGCTTGCAACGGGTCCGGGTTAACCCCATTGTCCTTCAGTCTCGTTGGAAGGATTTCGTCAGCAGGTTCAGGACCGAGTTGGGCCTCTACACCACGTTGGTGAGTCTCTCTCGCTTCTCGTGCCGGCGGTATCTCACGGCTCGTAGTCCACAGTGATGCTTGCCGTGAACTTTAGCTTCCTCGCGGTTCCCGGTGTTGTCTCCCAAGCCTCGGCCACAAACCCGGTCCAAATCACCATCTATTGTTCGGTGGTTTTAACGATCGTGTCTATCGTGATCTCTCTTGTCTTGTCGAATGTGTACGGTGATCCAGGAACCATGGGTGCCAGCTCTGCGGTGTGTTCCTATGGCGGATATTATGTCTAGTCGTAGCGCTCACGTTGGCCATGACAGGCGAAAGTCATGTACATGCTCGGTGAGAAGAAAGGGGGAATGGCGCGTCTTGCATTCACGCACGGTCTCCCGATTGCCTGCCTCAAGTGGTCGTATGTCATCTCAATGCATGGTCGCATCAATTCCCCCTTTGTTCACATAGTTCTAGAATTACACTCTTCTCTGCGGCCCTCATGGTACAAATTTTCCTTCCGAAAGAACTTCCTGTTTCCGCGACTCTCGGTGTCGAATGTTTCATTCTCGCAATATTCGGGCTCATAATCTACAACGTGATGCGGCTGCTCTATAGCATCAACGATGATCATGACGCGGAAATCCTTGCGGAAGATGACCCACTTCCTCCAGAGCCATAGCACGGCATTGAGCTGGGCTCGGCGAAGTGATACACTTCTTACGGTGGACTCGTTCATGGATATAGTTCAGACAAGGCTCAGAATTGGATATCATGGTCTTGCACAGTAGATATGCTCGTAACGTCCGATTGCTGATGCGCATACTTTTGTATTGACATTCAATTTATAACCCCTCAAGGTGTTTTTAAAGCAAGTTATTAACATCCCTCTGAATTCTCGACCATGCGTTAAAAAGAGCAGCTGTTATAGTCAACAGCAAACTCAGTCATGGATAAGCCTATCAGTAATACACGAACTCGTACAAATACTCACGATTCAGCATGGTATCTACTTGTCATACACCAAACCACCTAGATCAATCGAACTCATGTCCAGCGCGTGAGCCACAACACATCCATGCGGGAAGCGTAATCGTAAGGGTGGCCGTGCCTGGGTCCCGCTGACACGATTCACTGTGAGTCTCACGATATAAGCCCAAGGAAAGTATGCACACCGTCAGATGGATTGTCCCTGCGGAGGGATGAGATGGGTCATTCGCTTGTTGCACCTAGAGGAAATGAACAACCAGTATACATAATAACCAGGGAAAGACGCGCCTCTTTGCTTGCTTCCCTCGGATCTGCAGAACGTCCACTACTACTGCTTTTGTTCGGTTGGCCCGGGTGAACAGCCTTGGAAGACGATTTGGACTGTAATGTCTCGTGACTCCCTGCATACAAACCGGAGGAACAGCGAACCTTTGGTCTTACGACGGGTTTTGCGACTGCTCGCTGTGATGATGAGTTAGACGCACCGCGCTTGACCGTCTATCAAAAGGCTAGTGCACTCACTTGCACATGTTTACCGCCCATCCTTGGTACAGCAATGGGTGCGAGTTCAGTGCGAGTCACCGAGATACGGTTGAACTAGGAGTGAAGTTACACTGAGTCACCGGCTTCAAAGAGTGAACGAAAGAGGTGGTTTGGGTATAACAGTACTCGTGGTAGGCGTACCTGAACCACAACATATCCACTAAGGAAGCACAATTGAAAACCTGGTAGCCCCGTCTGAGCGATTCTGGTATGATCTAATGTGAGTCTCATAATATCAGTTTAAATACGCGCACCGTGACATCGACCCCAGAGGGATGAGGTGGATCGTCCGTTTGTTGTGCCTTATAGGAAATAAGTGATCGTGATACAGTACATAATAACCAGAGAAAGACGCACCTGGTAGACTTCCATTGAATATGCAGAACGTCTACCACTAGTACCTTGGCTCGGATCGGGCGGGTGAACAGGTTTGTTAGGCGGTTTACGCTGTAACGTCTAATGAGTCCCTGCACAGAAACTCGAGGGATAACGAACATTTGGTCTTACGGCGGGTCTTGCGACCATTCGCTATCATGATGTGGTAGATATGCCGCGTTTGTCTATTAAGCAAGTGCACTCACTGGCATACGTTTACTACCCATCCTTCATGCAACAACGGATACAAGTTCAGTGTAAGTCACCGAGGTAATCGAACTAGGAGAGAAATCACACTGTCAGCGTCTTCAAAGAGTGGGCAAAAGAGGTATTTTAAGTTACTCATGGTGGGCAGAGTCGCTTCATATGGGTCTGCTCCCGCACGCGCCTCGTGTCTTTGACGCCTATTCCCACTCAGATCCCAGCGCCTCGTTGCGACGACCGGGAAAGCAACCAACATTGAAAAGACCTTGCCACTTCATTGCTCAGGTAGTCTCCTCTGGGGACTTGGGAGTGCCACTCGTCACATCCCAGCTACAAGACTCGGTTCACGACGAACGTACAATCCGCATTAAATAGATCCACTCATGACACACCATCTGAATGCACGAAACCCGTGTGCGTTTCATGGCGTTCTTGAACACGGAGCGCTCGTCCTGGAAAAGACTTCCACAAGGTTAGGTACGTAGATAACGATGTATCCGAATTCCGAAGGGCATCGACATATTATGTAATACGGATATAATTTTGCAACGTCCATCGGTTTCTGGTTAGCGAACATCAACGCTGCATTGGACGCCGGACCTAGCGAACGTTGCGGACGCACATAGGTGTCTCCCCGTAGCTCGAATGATTACGCTCATGCACAGGTCTCGTTGACGCCAGCAATTCCTTCGGACGCTGAACAACAAGTCCCCAGTTCACCACGAGTAGACTGTATGGCACGCATCCACATACCACAAGTCACAAAAAGGTCAGAGATCTGTCCTTTGACGCTAGCAAGCAATGCGCATAGAAGCACAGCGACAAGTTCTCGGGTTCACCACGGGTAGATTGTGTCGCAGGCATTCACACGGAAACTATAGGATGCCAGCGATTGGTGTCAAGTGTTCTGCTGAACTCTTAGACAGATTCTACCACTACGGTATGCCAGCCAGTCCGATCGAGTGCACAACGTGTTCTCATACTTTCCGCCCCAATGGAATTTTGAGGCAGCGTATTTTTTCCTCTCTTTTTTTTTTTGTATTTCCGATACTCCAATAAACAGGAACGTTCGACAAGGCGGTTCACCAACCTCTGCAGTCCCTTTACCGACATATACGGCTGCGGTACCCAAATTGTCTGGGATCAAGCATGCATCCAATCTATCTACGACGTACTCACACATTTCCGCGCACAGAACCCGCTGCCCAATGTCGCTTGCGAAAGGTTTGCTACGATGTGGTCGCTCCCCATCCGGACTATCAAACGTTTGAGTATACTCTTTATTGGGTCTCAGGGTAAGTCACGGTGGTACTTTCTCGGTCGGGTGTCAGATCTGAGGATTAGGTTGATCATGCTCAACCATATGGACCAGTATCCAATAGCCTGATTAGTGCAAATTTACTTTCTGTTGTTGGGTGTTCCTTTCAGCGATAGATAAACATTCCCTCTTTCAACCGCAGGCCATGTACGTCATCTCCAGCACAAACTCGCTTTTCAACCCTCCGGTAGGTGATGTACTTCTCTGTTCTGATCGTCCCGTTTCTTCATTGTTTATTCCAACAGTCCGGACTGATTCCCTAGGTCACGACCCGCTTATATGCAAGGGATTTGAGCGTGAAAGTTGTTTTCTGAGTATACGATGACTCAACAAGGCGCATTTCGCGTGCACGGACCTGTGGATGGACGCCATGCGAGGCTGGAACAGGGCAGTCCGTGAATGCCCAAGATGCTAACCCATTTCCTGGGTATTATAAGCCTCCATTTGTATTGTGTGTGCCGTTGTAGCTCAAGGAACGTGGATTTCTACAACAGTCGTGCGTAGCTTGAGAAAGGGTTTGCAACCGAGATCCAAATCGTAGGTGCAGAAGAGAGGCTCGCTCAAGACAATGCCTACATTGTGCAGCATTCGGAGATACATGATACATCGAGCTCAGAAGACAAGGCATATGAATAGGAAAATAAATAAATACTTGAGTCTCCATTCACGGTGACACTCCCTACTATTCTTCAATGCCCCAGACGCCCCAGTAGTGCCCCAGCACCAGCTTTAGTCCCTTGTTTCTGCCCAAACCCCTCGTTCAGACCTGCCCCGTATTATCTCCCAACGTTTCCAGACGAATCGCCTCCGATTCATTCCCATCCCCGTCCACGACCTCTTCCTGCGCTGGGGGGACATCCGCAAATGCAATCGCAGACACGACCACGTTCCGACTGGCAATTGGTTGCGACAACACACCAAACCCGCTGTCAATCCCCTGCTGGCCGTGGCGGGTGTCGCGGTCGTACAGCTCTCGTATGCTGATGATGAACCGGGGCATTATGGGGAATATGGCTGCGTAGGCAAACAAGTACAGGAAGAGAGATGCAGTGTTGTTTATAGCTGTGGGTGGAAGTATAGCATAAATATTGTAAAACACATTCCTAGCAATTCAGAGGAAAGCAACTGGTTGGTTAGTTTGGGGGCAAGTACTCGAGAGTCAGATGGATGGGAGAACATGGTGGTGACAATCAAAGGAGTGTAAAAATGAGACATACACAACGAAGTAAGCCATTCCATCTCTCGCGAGTTGTTGCATGTACAGATTAGGCTGCCATTGCTTGGTTGCTTTGTACATCCCGACTGACTGCTTCAAGGTTTGGATGAGAGCGAGAACTAAAAGTATGGCACCGAGCAGAAATCGCGGGGCTATGTCATACATGCAGAGCCTCGTTGCTGTATTGCTCGCTGATGCATTGCAAAAGGATACATTGAGGAGTTGAACCATTGTGACTGGAGAATGGGACGGAAGCCGTCTCCGTGAGATTGCAGTGATACATACAGTCTATTGAGACATACCTGAGAAATACGTAGTGTTAGGATTGTGAAAGATACTTCCGTAAGTAATGGAACAGACGACCTGGGCAATGTAAATGAACAAAAGGGAATAAAGAATCCTTTTGGATCGATTCCACATTGCATACACCCGCAGGATCATTACAACTGTAATTGAAATCACGGTCTGCGGAGAGTAGTGAGGGAGGACAGTCACTCACAATCAGCTGCATGATAAAATATTGAAAATGTCCATTCTGATGCCAGAAATATTGCAGTACCTTTCGAACATCCGTATCTTACACTGAGAGTGTAGAGCACAGTAAAGCAACCTGCTTACACCTGTGAAGCTATTGTCAATACAGTTTTTGATTATAATTTAGATGCATACGTCTACAGGAAGATGGTCGGTAATCACGGACAAAGAGTATGAAGCAGAAACACAGACTCTGACAGGGCCAGGGATGAAGGTGGTACTATCTGAAAATTGATCTGATCAGCTCAGACTGTCGACATTCAATCAAACTTTGAACATACAAAGGCCAGTAAGACTTAATTGCAGATTCATTATTAATTGTGTAATTTAGAATGCATCATAGCAAGAATAAACTTACATGGCAGAACAAAGACCAAGATATCGGACCTAAGGAACCGTCAAGTCGGAGCACATACAACGGGGCTTCCATGAGCATTTATACACACTAGAACAAAGATTGTTGAGACCCAGGTCCAGGATCTGCACTGTAGGACTGTTAGGGACCTGGCGTTACTCGATAATTGTCCGTTCCTTACCCAGATGTAGTCTATCTTTGAATATTATCAGCCGACAAATAATGTCTGGGCTGTGCCAGTGAAATAACATACCTCTCTCGAAAATGTAAGGACTGCAGTGCCAGGATTGCATTGGCCAGTTCAACCTAAAGGTAGTGTGCATATAAGCATCACTCACAATAATCATGTACGACAGCAGTGACAATAGCAACTGGAATGGTTGATAAGGTTAATTGTTGAGTAAAGGTATTAACGACCATACGAGATATGTAGTTATTCATCTGGACAAGATCCAGAGCAGACTGCAAGTCGGAGGACATGGCAGCGACAAGAGAAACAACGTGTCTGAGGGTATAACGAACAAAGAGCCTTCAGTGAGGGTTGAGGAGAGGGAGGTTTCTGGTGGTTCGCCTTGGGTTCCTTCGCAGTTTATATCTTCTATCCTGTGTATTAAATATTTACCTCAACACTTTTTTGGGATGGCATCGGGTGATATACGATCTTCAACTTCACGCGATACAGCCTGATTGAGAGCCTGTGGTAACGGAAGGCTGTGGGAGCATCTTCGTTGCCACGCAGAGAGAAATTGAGCCGTTGTCTATACAACACATGTGGTAGCTTTCATGATCACTCCGGATTAAAAACCCCGGAGGGGCATATCTTGTCGCTTATTTGAACATCGACTCTCATCATATCAGTGCTGATGCAGATGGGCCACGCCCACATGGCACAGCCCAATATTCACGAGTGGCATCACAACATATCGTGGTAGCTATCTACTCTTTCCTGTCAACACATATTCGATTCTGGTCCATTATTTATTCTGATCTCGACCTATATGAAGGAATTATTTGTTTGTATAATGCCTCATAATTTGTGGTAATAGCCTGCTAAGGGTGTTGAGGTGAATCAGCCATGCCTCGATCGAGCGACCATGGTGATGCAGAGACCCATAGTTACTTTTGCCAACAGTGACCTGAAACGTCAACATCAACATGTGAGTCGTGGCTATGGGTGGCCGAACATTCCTTGATAATAAAAGCACGCTGGGATAAGTCCGAGGGCCAGATAGATACTGAAACCAAGAAGGGATCGTGAGGTAGTCCGGGTCAGAGGCTGTCTCACAACGACTGCTTCAGTTCGAACGTAGGATCGAGATGGTCCAAGTCAGGATAACAGATGGTCAAGACAGCTTACAATGTCTGCGCCCCCGACTCGCAATGCGTCGAACATCCCGCCTGACCTCTGTCCCTCCTACTGCACGTTTGTACACGAATACTTCTACTTGATCGCCGGCCATCGAAAGCTGTATTATATCCCTCTCTAAGCCTCTTCCTGTGTGCCGGTACCAAGGAATGAAACTTCCGATGTTCGGACGCCGTGATCGCACTGATCAAATCATACTCTCCCTTTTCTGACCCTATGCACATCACGATCACCATCTTCTTCCGCGCAAATGGCACGGTTGATCGCATGGCGCCAAAGGATATCTGCAACAGAGCAGTGAAGGAAAAGCGGAATTCCGGGTTGTAGTCACCTGACAGTCGAAGCGTCGGAGACTCCCAGGTAGCTGGGGTGATTGTTTCAGCTCCGTGCTGCGTGCAGCGCCTGAAATATTAACTAAACTCGATAATGAGATCGAACGCGCCCACGAACGGGGGAGATCTAGCAGTACTGCACTGCGACGATGTTCATCCTTCGAAACGGCTAGATCATCTGTACGTACGCAGTGCAGCTCACAAACACATCATATACGCATCGATTTTGTAATGGATATTTGAGCCACATTCCAAAGTGTGATACTCCATCAGGAAAGGTGACGATAAGCGGAGAGGGCGCGAGTATCGATGCGACACAATGTATAGATTGCACTCAGTGCGCAGAGTGGGGATCTATCATTGCGCATACGGTCGCATGTCACGGTGGGATGAGCAGGTTACAGCCAACATGACACTAAAAGCCACCGTGCGCGAAAAAAAGGAAGTAAGTGGGGCCAAGTGACGTCTACATTAATGCAACTCACCCCAATCCCTCTAGCCAATTGTCGATGACCGGAACGCTGCTCGACCCTAGCCCCATGCACCTGAGCCCACAAGAGCTGGGGATGTCACCTTTCGGATAGAATTTAAGACGGCTGGAACTGGAAGTGATCGGCGGACATGGGCCCGTCGGGGATGTGACAAGAAATGAAGACTGAGCTTGAACAAATACTCGCGGACGGCGGATAGCGTGAGGCGCTTCTTCGCCCGTCACCACGGATACCAGCGTCACTGTTCGCAGGGTCAGTATGTCGTAGACGCGGGGGAATCGTCATGCAGAAAGCTCCGGTAAGTAGTTACTGAAGTGTCTTTCGACCGGAATACCTCTAGTCTGGGTAAAGTGAGTGCGGTAAATACCTGTTGACTCGCGTGTGTCTGTTGATCAAGTCCCTGGTCACGTGCGTTCTTGCGCCTCACGTGATAGCATCCCGCTGTAGATGGTTGCATTTCATTCACGACACCAAACTTGAGTCTTGACGCGTGACGATCCGCCCTCTGCTTATTTTTCGCGCTGTATATTGTGTATCTTTGACTAGAAAAACGAGCTATCAAGATACCAGGCTCTCATTCCAGGTCACAAGTTCACGTTTGACCCAATCCTTGCAACCCCTGAAAGCGGATCACAGTGCTCTGAGCTTTGGAGAACTCGGTGAGGATTTGTAATTCCTGGGTGTCTGTACCATTCTTACTCTCCGTTCCTACTGGTTTTCTGTCAGAGTACTGACTCTCCGAGCGTCCCAGCTGGGCGACAGACACTCTTATCCGCGTAAGTCTACCTTTTGTACGACACTCATCCATCCCTTGACAGCTCTCAACAGACTACCACCACTTCCAGGTGGATGGAGGCAATGTATATATCCTGAATGAAACGTTTACTTTTATCATGAAGGATTGGTACACTTCATTTTCGTGCACGTTGCGTCCCAGTTGTGGACCCTTTTCAAGCGTATGTTCACAGAGAACAACATAATTTACCGGGAAAAGGAAATCCTGTTTTGCGCCATGAGACTCATCCAGGAAGCAATCCGGAACGGCGATGTTATCCTGGACGAACTCACAGAAATTGTCGTGAATGTGGACAGTGATGGATATTGGTACTATTACTTTGTTGACCACAGACAGTGTCTGCTTTTCCGGATTCATCCAGTTACGCAGGAGGATCTCGGTACCAGTTTGCAAGGGGTCAATAGACATAGCCGTATCAGTATGTTTGATGCATCATTATTATGTTTCACTGACCTGCGTTTAGGGTATTTGATCGAGGCTCGGCATTCGTATGCCTCTTCCACCGGTCTTTCAGGCATGTCTGTACACGCTGCGTTCTATCTTAACACTGACCCTAACACAAGTATATCATATATGACGTGGAATCGAGGTTGCGTTGTGAATACTACCCGCATCATCGTACCCTTCCAAAAGGGGTCTTTGAAGACCTTAGAGGGCTGCTCAATTATGCGAAAATCAGCACGTCCCCTTTGTGAATTACCACGATGTGTTCTTATCGAACCACCAGACATCATCACTGCCGATTCCCCCTCGAGCTCGTTCACACGAGATGAACTTGTTGCGATCTTGGAGATCGTCAACTCACTCAAGGGTACCCTTTCCGATCCATACAGCATTTGGGTTATTGGTACGACTATGCCTTGTCTCGTCATGACGTGCTACTAATATTATATGAAGCACGGCTAATGGCACATTTCAGTAGGTGCTACTGGACATGTCTTGTCATCTGCTTCCCTGAACGCAACGCTAGCTGAAACTCACTTCTTTAGTTTAGCGGTCAGCCATACGCACGTTTGAACGCAGACAAAGCGTTGCTCAGGCAACAGACTTGGGATCGTAGCCTCGTATTCATAGGCGCTAATCTGTTTCTATTTTGGTCACTGAACGAATATGCCGTTCGTTTGCAACGGGTCTGGGTTGATGGCACCGTCCTCCAGTCTCGTTGGAGGGATTTCATCAGTAGGTTCAAGTCCGAGTCGGGCCTGTATACCACGTTGGTGAGTCTCCCTTGCTTCTGGTGCCGAAGCTATCTTACGGCTCGCAGTCCACAGTGATGCTTGCCGTGAACTTTAGCTTCCTCGCGGTTCCCGGTGTTGTCTCCCAAGCCTCGGCCACAAACCCGGTCCAAATCACCATCTATTGTTCGGTGATTTTAACGATCGTGTCTATCATGATCTCTCTTGTCTTGTCGAATGTGTACAGTGATCCGGGAAGTATGGGTGCCAGCTCTGCGGTATGTTCCTATGGCAGGTATTATGTCTAGTCGTAGCGCTCACGTTGGCCATGACAGGCGAAAGTCATGTACATGCTCGGTGAGAAGAAAGGGGGAATGGCGCGCCTTGCATTCACGCACGGTCTCCCGATTGCCTGCCTCAAGTGGTCGTATGTCATTTCAATGCATGGTCCCATCAATTCCCCCTTTGTTCACATGGTTCTAGAATCACTCTTCTCTGCGGCCCTCGTGGTACAAATTTTCCTTCCGAAAGAACTTCCCGTGGCCGCGACTCTCGGTGTCGAATGCTTCATTCTCGTGATACTCGGACTCATAAACTACAGTGTGACGCGGTTGTTCTATAGCCTTGACGATAGCTATGACACGGAAATCCCTGCGGAAGATGATCCACTTCCTCCAGAGCCATACACGGCATCGAGCCGGGCTCGGCGAAGTGATATGGTTCAGACAAGGCTTAGAATTGGATGTCGTGGTCTTGCACAGTAGATATCCTCGTAACGTCCGATTTATAACCCCTCAAGGTGTTTTTAAAGCAAGTTATTAACATCCCTCTGAATTCTCGACCATACGTTAAAAAGAGCAGCTGTTATAGTCAACAGCCAACTCAGTCATGGATAAGCCTATCAGTAATACACGAACTCGTACAAGTACTCACGACTCCGTATGGTATCTACTTGTCATACACCAAATCACCTAGATCAATCGGACTCATGTCCAGCGCGTGAGCCACAACACATCCATGCGGGAAGCGTAATCGTAAGGGTGGCCGTGCCTGGGTCCCGCTGACACGATTCACTGTGAGTCTCA
>JBBPRD010000492.1:0-12751 GCA_038092855.1 Boletus piedmontensis
CGTGATTACCTGGATTGATCATGCGGCTTTGCCTTTTCCCTTTCATTCTGAGTCCAATACATCTGCGAAGTAGGCCTTCATGGCCTCGAAGTCATTGCCATATATCTGGCGGACAGCGCATTCTTTCTTTATCAAATCTGATTCTGGCTGACCCATTCCTGCCACATGTCTCTCATCATGGTCAGATCCTGAATCTTCTTCTTCTTCGCCAGTTCAAGTCTGGCGGATCTTGTGACACTGACTGCAATTTTGGGAATGCCCTTCCCCAAGGAAGTGACACTCCTTGCATTCCTTCTTGGGCTTTGGACAGTCTTTGGCAAGATGAGGACCTCTGCAGTTGAAGTATCGTCCCTTGCATACCTCGCCAATGTCCATGGGCTCTCCTTGGCTACCATACATCCTTGCAGCACCTTCTTGGGAAGAGCCAGCTTGTCTTTGGTTACATGCATTGTTATTCCAGACATGCCCCTGGTTGTTGTCTCTTAAAGAGAAGGCTTCGATGAGGTTCCCTTGCTCGTGAATCATTTTTATGTAGTCCACCACAGTAGTCTGTCTTCAGTTATTGAAAAAGATCTGTTCCATGATTTCTCAGCGGATGTTTTTCTCAAGAAGATAGCAACTGAAGGTGTCACCAACTGCTGCTTCTTCATATAATGCTAACCATTCCATAAGGAAGGTTTTGATTCATCGGCTTCCTTGTTTGAAGTGTTGTAGCTTCTGATGGGCCATATCTTCACTGTTGCCTGTTCGGAATCTTTCCATTATCATTTTTTCAATTGCTGACAAATCTGGCCAGCTGTGGCGTGATCCTTTCATTAATGTGCAGAGTTTGACATGTGCCCACATGGCAGCGCCATTTTTATCTTGGCCATCCTTAATGCTGAGTCGAGTGAGAATGGCAATGGCCTTTTTCTTGTTCGTAGGGAATTCTTCATTGACAATGAGGTAAAGGGACATCTTAGTCCACCAATCCTCGAACTTGTTGTATGATCCATTGTAAAGTCCTGGATCAGGAACAACTTCAACTTTCTTTGTTACCTTAGTTTTGGCCGTGATGGCAGGTGCTTCTTTGAGTGTTCAAAGCTTGGCTTGGAGGGTTACGATAAGGGTTTCAAGCTGGTTGAGGCAGTTGTTGTCTTCCATCATGGTTAATTATGGTTTTAGGGGTGCAGGATGGTTTGTGTAAGAGATCGGAAGGATGGAGGGAGTGAGAGTAGCAAGGGGAAGGAATTGTTTTGGCAAGGTCCATTGACCAATTTCTTAGAAAGTCGTCGTAGGGGTCACCATTTGCCCAAGGTTGGATTTCAGAGTTGATAAATGTAAGGAGGGTTTCGGCGATTTTGGCCGATCTGGCTCACATAAAGTTGTGCTAAAAGAAAACTTGGTTCGGGAGGACAAACTCACTCCACAGAACGAAACATATAAGGCAATAGCCCACTTATCACATGTGAAACACTGAGCATGCCTCCACAGTGGGAAGAGGAGGTTATTGCTCTATGGATGTCACAGGTGTTCCACGAACCTGCCTCATGTAGCGTCAATGAGGGTATGGACCGTTAGGCACTCAACAGACAACGGGGGCTAGTGCACTATGTCTGATAGCAACTTTATCCTAATTGACGGCAGACGACCATATAGATGAATATTTGCTCAGTATTCTATCAACTCAGTTCTGTCTTGAGGGGAACTGACATATGAGACGTGGAATGTGAAAAGGTGATAAAGAGTGGTAATGAGGTAGTGAGAATAGTCAAGTTCTAATGTTGGCAACCCTAATCAAATAATGACTAGGTCGTTACCACCAGATACTGACTTAGAAACAAGTGTTAATGTAGGGGAATTCCGACAAGAACTTGACTGAAGTTCTTGCAGTGTTTATTCACTACTATATATACTACAACAGAGCATGCACAGACCAACAGGCCATGAGAGTGTAATTATGAATGTGGTTAAAGTAAAGACGGTAATTAAATAAACGTGTGAGCAGTGTGACTTCTGAAATGGAAGAGAAGCATGCGGAGATGAATGTGAGAAAAAGAACCACCAGGGTCTCAGGGTCGATGGAGATTAAATACACATGTCCAGAGATCGCACAGCAGATCCCAGCAGAGCCATTTCATAGAGAAGGGCACATAGCAGCCACATTACTCTATGTCAGAACGTCACATGATCTTACCTCATGATCCATTAACTTAGGGGTTAATCACATGACTTGTCATGTGATCATGAGAAAAGTAAAATAAAGAGAAAGAAAAATAGTATCCGTAACAGGCAGTCTTGCTTGTACATCAAGGGAAAATTCTGTGGAAAGCAGAAGGATGTGAAAATGATGTTTGAGAATACTGACAATATGTTCAACAACATTTTGAGCTGATGTGTGGTGTAGGTTAAACAATTCTTCATGGTTTGAAGAACTGAAACAGTGATTAGAATAAGAAAATGACTATATAAAAAAGACAACTTACTGCACACTAGCATGGCCCCATTCTATGAGATGATAGCATGCACCACAATATGGAACAAGTAACT
Source organism: Boletus piedmontensis (assembly GCA_038092855.1). NCBI lineage: Eukaryota > Fungi > Basidiomycota > Agaricomycetes > Boletales > Boletaceae > Boletus > Boletus piedmontensis. The sequence continues at coordinate 2,530 of JBBPRD010000492.1, forward strand.
CATTCTGGAGTGGGTATTCTCCATCTGCAAGATAGTATTTCCCAGATGGGATCTGTAGATCTGTGCTTGCAGCATCATCAAAGACATGGGCATCTGTTGCAGATCCCTCCTAACCTGTAAGTGTATAAGTAAATTTGAGGTTGAAATTGCAAACAAAGAGTCCATTCTGGGATAAAAATCCCTTGTGATTGTGGTAAGCAGGATGAAGGTGTGAGAGTGGGGATATGGGTATATGGCTGCCATCAATGGCTCCCATTGCATGTGCAAAGTATGGGAAAAATTTGGGATTATGATGAAGTTTTGATGGAATGTTTTCACCTATTGGAAATGATATGTACTTTGTATAGAATGGTGGGCTAGCAAGAATATTGAGCATCTTCTTGAAGTATCTATTAAATATTGTGAATCATGATAAGGTTGGATGTTTAATTGGTTGCCTGTAATGAATCAAGAGATCATATCATTTGATCATTGAAAGTGCTCACCAATGTGCCTCACTGTAAGACCAGTAACAGACATATAAAGAAATATTGCAATTTGTTCTTCCAGTGTGACCTTCTGGGTACTCTGATGGCCAAGCTGACAAAATTTGGCTACAAGTGAAAGGAAAACCTCCTTGTGAAGCCCAAGCTTGCACTTGATATGATCTGGATGACCTGCAATAAGTTCCATAACCCAGGCATGGCCAGATAGCATGGATGTATGATATTTAATTGGATCATGTTGGGGAGCATTGGTGAAAAGGATAAGTTCAAGCAAGGATGCAAGAAGAATCTGCATTAAATTTAAGATATATTGAATGACTTCTTGTTGTGTCTCATCTGAGAATGGTTTCATCTCTGTGGAGGCCATGATATGATGTGATTAGATTAATAGTACATTGTAAGGAGTGAAATATTTGGTCACCAACAGCTTGGCCAGCTTGACAGCTGAGCTGCTTGCCACAGGACAAATCTCAACAAACTCAGCTACTTTTTGAGTAGCAGCATCTGTTCTGGCCCTGAATTTCTGTGAGTTTTAGATTATGTCTGGACAACAAAATTTAATGTCAAAAATTCCACTTTCTACTTCACATGATAAGTTTGTGTGATCCTGGATTCCAATGCTGTGCTCCCTCTGTTGCTAGCTTACCATACTATCATATCAGACTCAGATGCATCTGCTTGATCTCTTTGATCTCAAGGCCCTGTAATACTGGATATTACTCAATCCACAAGAATTTGGAGGCAAGCAGCATCATGGACACAAGTAGAAGAGACAGAATTTCTCACATATCTCACAGAGGAGTTCTCATCAACTGGCAATGGAGGCTTCAAAAAAACAACATTTGTAGGGGCTGTCAATTATCTGAAAAAAGAGTTTCCAGTGCAACAGGGTGCAGAGAAGACATGGGAGATTTGCAGGATGAAGTGGCAATTGGTAGATATACTACTACTATGATGTTTATAATTATATTTTACCCCTTACTGATGACAATTTTGTAGCTCAAATCAATGTACCATCTTGTGCACAAACTCAAGTCTTTATTAGGACTCACTTGGAGTAATGACCATGGGTGTGGAATTCTGTCAAAGAAAGATGCTGCATGGCAAGCAGTTGTCAAGGTACTATATGTTGCCATTATATGTGAGTATATACTACCAGCTCAACCTTACAGCAGTATCCTGTAGCCAAACCATTCAGGAACAAAGGTTTCCTCCATTTTAGTGTGATTGAGCTGATGATTCTGAGGATATCAAAGAGATAAGCCAGATACAGCAGTGGTGGTAGCAAGATAGTTCTGGCCACTGAAAGCTCTCATTGCCTGGACCCTCCTATACACAACACCCCCTCCTCTAGCAATATTCAATTGTCATCATCAGCACCTGCTCATTTGGTAACATTATCAAGTGCACCCTCTTTTCTTGGGCCCTCTGCTAACCCATCTGATGCTGGCTCAGTAATCACCAGTGTCAGCCATGGAAAGCACAAGATCGGTGCCATTACTGCCACAGATGTGAATGGATCTGAGACCAGCTCTTAAAAATGGTCATGCCCTTCGTCTGCTGCTGTGAAAGCACAGCAAGATGGCAGTGATGCAATGGGCAGAATTGCCAATTTATTCACAGATTTTACCCAGTTATTCATTACCATGAATGAATAGAATATTGCCATCAATGAATCTCCATTGGCCCATGCCATTAAATTGCTCAACATGCACAAGATCCTCACAGAGAGTGACAAGCTTGATATTGTGTTGTTTTTCAGCCTCCTAGAGAATGAAAGGCAAATTATTATTTTCATGAACTTTTCAGAGAATACAAGACAAGCCTGGTTGGAGAAAATGTTTCCTGGAATTGGTGGTAGTCACAAGGACTAAGTCCCAATGGACATTCTGTAGTATTTTCTTTCTTTGTGTCATTGTCACATGGAAACTTGTTTACTGCATGTACTATTATATTGTTAGTTACCTGGTAATGGTAGTCCTTGTTGTCTGTGTTCCTCCAGATAGCCATTCCACATATCCTGTGCAATTTGATCACAGTGGTGATCTGCTCACCTCCTCTCTGCCATGCTTGCTGGCCCCTCTCTGAGTTCATCCCGAGCTACATTGTGATCATGTTTAAGTAGATTACCTCTGTACTAATTGTCAAAGATGTCTGGATCATATATTTGAATGAAATTATAAAGTGCATATAGCACAGCAGGGATCCAAGCCTGGACTTTCATGCTATATTCTGGTATAATTTGCAGAATTCGCCACTGGCACTTCAAGACATTAAAAATCCATTCAATGATGTTGCAATGTGTAGCATGGTGGTGATTTAAAAGTTCATGGGCATTCTGTGGTCTATCCAACGAGGTATAATGAGCATGAATCAAAATACAAGAAATAAACACATACTTGACATGGGACTGGTACCATTCCTTCAAGTGATAATGTATACCACAATAGGGCACAAGGAGTGCATTGCATGAGCCAAAGCTGGCATCTGCAAGAAGGTACCTGTTGTTGGGAATGTGTAGGTCATTCACATGGGCATCAGTCCAAAGGGCAGCATTGGACATTGATCCATCCCATCCTGTGAGTGTATACATGAAGCAGAAGTCAAAGTTGCAAATAAATAGACAGTTCTGGGAGAGGAACCATTTGTGATTGCACATACAGTGATGTTCTTCAGTCAGAACAAACATATGGATGTGTGACCCATCTATAGCACTGATATACCCATCAAAAAGACAAAATCATGGATCATTGAGAATTGAAGGGGAGATTGGTGTCTCATGTGTTGGAAAGTGGATTTGTGATATATAAAATGGTGATGATGAAAAGAAATATAGCAGCTTCTTGAAGTATCTGCACAGAAGTCAGATAATTGAAATAAAAAGGGTGGGGTCAGATCCTACTGTGTGACCATGTCTGGTGAGCACTGGAACCTTTCACCAACATGGTGAGAAGAAAGCCCAGTGACACAGGTATATAGAAAAATGGTAAGCTATTCTTCCATGGAAACACTGTTCCACAAGTCTACAATCCCATTGGAATGAAGAACCTTTAGTAGTGCTTCAAAAACCTTGAGATTAATGCTGAGATTGTTCTTGATTCTGTCCAGATGGCCATAGATAAGCTCATATACCCAGGCTTCGCCAGTCAAAATGGAGGTGTGATAAGGAATAGGCTCAAGGGGGCTTAAAAGGAATATGATTTTGTAGTAGCTGAGTATTTGTAAAAGAAGCATTACCAGTGTGAACAGGAAGCATCATTGATACTCCTGGTCTTGCTGTTGTGCTTCAAGAGCAGTAGGCATGCTTTGCATGTAGGGCAGGAAATTTACAGACAATCCTGACAATGATTATCTACTTCCAGGATCTTCCAGATCACACAAACTTGTCACATGAAGTAGAAAGTGAAATTTTTGACATTAAATTTTGTTGTCCAGACATGACCTTAGTTAGGAATTCTGGAAGAGGATGAACAAAATTCAGTGTACTGGGAACTCCTTGAACCATGTGTTGTAATTAGCAAACAGCATGTGGCTATGATAGCTTACTAATCACACACTTAGTTTTCTTTCTCATTCATCTTTACCTATAGTATATGTATGACTGTGGTACCAGCTCAGCAGGAAACAATGAATTCCTCAGTAATAAAAGGTCTAGTTTGTGTTATGCTCAACCCAGGTAAGATCAAGCGTAGACTCGAAAAGCTAAGGAGGAGTCCAACCAATGGAAGGACTCAAGATAGAGTTGAGAGTATAAAGCAGTGACAGCTGCAATGGAGAGGATGCCTGATAGGACCTAGGGTTGTGGAACAGTGGGAGCTTTGATGGAAGGGATGTCAAATAGGGCCAAGGGTTACAGGGCAGCAATGGCTGCAATGGAAGAGGAACCCAATTGGGCTTGGGGTTGCAGATGATGGTGAGTGTGATAGAAGAAATGTCCCATAGGGTCAAGGGTTCTGGTGCTGTGAGGATTAAGACAGCAGGGATGCCCAATAGGGCCAAGAGTATAGAGCAGCAATGGCTACAACAAGGTATATTCTGCTAATGGAGAGCCCTGCCATCCTGGCAGACAGCCAGGGATGGTATGCGAGCATTCACTCTAGAGTAGAACAGAGACTTGCAGAGATGATGGAAGAGAAGAGGTAAGATTTGAGTAGGTCTAACTTAGGGTACAAGTTAGACAACGTGAGATTTATATATGTAACATGAAATGAAGCTGACTAAGCTATAGAATGTCATGGAATGCAAAGGAAGGCTTAGTCAGTGAATACATGTTGAATGTGAAAGAACTTTATAGAACAAATAGGCAAAGGGCAAAGATCAAGGTAAAGAGTTAGGACATAAGGCAAAAGCAAGGAAATAACAATGCTGTGGTTATGCTCGAACACACAGGTAAATGAGCAATGAAGAGAAATGCATAGTAAGCAGTGTCTAGCAAGGAAAAAAGAGTAATCTCCCTGGTATAGGGACAAGTTGTAACAGTTTGTGTGAAGAAACTTTAAGAAGTTCTGCTTTCTTAAATCATTGTGCACACATTGCACATGGTTTACACTGTTGGGCACTATTACTCTTTTGGTCTTGCCATTCATGTACAATGGATACACATAGTGCATTGGTCAACAACTGAGGAAATTTAGAAACATTTTGAATGTGTGGAGTTTCTAACTCAACCATTAAACCTGAAGAAGTACCAAGAGACATAGGCATAGAGAAAAAAAGTGATAAATAGATACTGGATTGCAGGTAACCATATGAATTCAACAGCCTTTTCTTTTCATGCTTGTCAGTAGTGCTGTTGCACACTACAGAATGAGCTTGCATAAGCAAGTCAATGTCCTGATAAGTCAAGGAATACATTGACAACAAATAATCCATAGGGACATTCACCAGAAGCATAGAAATGAGATCACTGTCATGTGTCATGCAATATTGTGATCAAAGTAGCATGGTCATAACATAATGCATGCCATTGCAGGATCTGATGTCTTTAGACTGCACCAGCAGATGAATAATTGGAGCAATAGTCTGAATAGTATAACTGCTGGATCTATGTGACCTAGAATGCAGGCACTTCTCAAATATGAACATAAGATTATCCTGGCAACAATCCATACATTTATGATGATTTACTTTCTTGCAAAACTGGGATTTTTACCACTGTATACTGAATGGGATATGATGAATACTAGCCAATTCTCTGAGAACAACAAGCATGAGATGCAAATATATATATATATGAACCAAGTCTGTCAATGATGCAAATCACATGAGCATACAATGACCCACTGGCTATAAATGCACACAAGAGAGAGATACACTGTATACACCAACAAAATCAAAACCTTCAGATAGCCTGGGTGAACTGACATGCTTGCATTAGCAAAACACAAAGTGACTGTGCAGCACTGTACAGCCATGTATAGTTATACAGTGTCACAGATAGGTCCTCTACTATACAGTCACTGTGGCATTTTTTAAAAGTGATTAAAAATGAATTTATTTGCTATAGAACAAAGATATTTTTCCCTTGTACATACTGTAAGTCTGTAGCACTCTGTAGCACTGTGTCACTATTTTGCTGATGTTGCCTACTAAATTGACATCACAGTCTATGTCCAGTAAAACATCCATAATGACCTGAATGTCTGAGTGATCCTTGATTGATAATGACATAAGGATAGGTAAAAAGTTGCAGTGTATTTGCTGGCAGCAAAATTTTTCAGTAGTCAAGGTTAAGTCACTTTCACACACTACAAGTAACCCTATTCTCTGGTTAAGGTTAAGTTACAAACTAGGCAAGCTAAGCCTTCCCATGGGTATACACTTTTGTTTTCCCATGAATTCTTGTATTGTAAAACCTGTTCCCTGCAGGTCCAGGAACATTGTAGATACTAAGTTGAGTAGTAAGAGAGAGTGAAGTCCCTGGAACCTTTCAGAATGTCCACCATTGGATTGTCTTGGCATTGTCTTGGTATTTTCTCAGCATTGTCTTGGCACTGAAAATAGAGTTTCTAGGAATCTTCAAAAAGATGCATTGTTTCAGAATTCTCTCAGCATTGTCTTGGCATTCCTAATGCAGACTAGCCTATAGAACATTCTAGTATGCACAGCCTTGTATGACTCAAAATGACTCAAAATGACTCTTAGCATATACTGACTCAGCATGGCTCATCCTGACTTACTCTAGCTTATTATAACTTATAATTCTCTTGGCACTGCCCTTTGTAAATTAGTATAAAAGAAGAGCTTTCAGACCACTAAGAGAATAGCAGAATTTCCACATTCTACTTATCACCAAAGAACTTCTACCAAGTAGATTTCTCAACCTATTTGAAGTTATTCTCCTCGAGCTACTGGAAGGAGCTTTGATCAGGGAACTACCACACCATTGTACTGCTAGGTACATTGTTAGAAGCAAATATACCTGTGTCACCAGAAGTAAGATAGGGAATATAGAACACCTCTTGGGAGAAAACCCTAAGTAGGGCAACAAAAGGGAATAGATTACCAGCAATTTACACTACCAGTACCCCAACACTACTACTCTACTATCCACCCTAGGGGATAAGTGATAGTTCATCCATAAGTCTTGAATTGCCAACTCCATCATAAACAATAAGATTGAGTTTAAATAACCATCTGAGTAAACTAAGTGAAACAACTAGGGATATTCTGCAATGAGGACTATGGTAAGCGAGGGAAGTTAGACAGAGAGCCCTGCCATCCTGGCAAGCAGCCAGGGATGGCAGGTAAGCATTCACTCTAGAGTAGAATGGAGACTCACAGAGATGATGGGAGTAAGAGGATAAGATTTGAGTAGGTCTAACTTAGGATACAAGTTAGACAACATGAGGTTTATATATGTAATATGAAATGAAGCTGACTAAGCCATAGAATGTCAAGGAATATGAAGGAAGGCTTAGTTAGTGAACACATGTCAAATGTGATAGAACTTTATGGAACAAATGGGTAAAGGGCAAAGATCAGGTGATATCAGTGAGAAAAGAATAGCTGGGCAAAGGATAAGAGACACATGATGAAAGAGATGGAGTAACTATGCTGTGGTCGGGTTCAAACACACAGTTTGCAGGTAACAAAGGGAAATGTATAGTAAGTGGAAAGGCAAAGAAAAAGAGTAGTCTCCCTGGCATAGGGACGAGTTGTAACAGGGTGATATAAAGATTGCGAGATTCATCAGTAGACTCCTGGAGGGTTAGGATCTCCATAGTCCAATCAATGGCTGGATTTGCCTTCTTAAGCCATGGGAGTCCAAGGATAATGCTTTTGGTCCCACAGGTTAGGACATAGAGGGTTATGGAGTGACAGAGGCCTTTTACAGAGATAAAGAGATTACAGGAATGAGTAATCTTTCCATTGGTATTTTGTGATGCATCAGCATTTCATGCAAAGAACAGGTGATCTAGTTTTATAAGAGGAAGTCGGTGGTGCTTGGAAAAGTTACAATCAATACAGCAGATTTGGGCTCCACTGTCAACTAGGGTAGTGGTATTGACAACTTTCATTGAATGTGAGGGTACGATCAATTGCACAGGGATATGCATGGATTTCTTGGTCAATCATACAGTTACATTGGCAATAGGAATGGAAGGGGAGACTGGTGTTGAAGAAGTTCCCCTATTTAAAAATCCAAAGAAGAGATATCCTTTTTATCCTCCTCATCATCCTCAACATCTTTTAAGCCAGGAATTTCATCACCCTTGGTTACATGCTGGACCCATTTGTTAATGGGTTTCTTCTGAGAGGGGGAGGAAAAATATGGGCAGGCTGTGCTGAGGTGGCTGGGGTTTCTACAGCAGAAACAGAGTTTCTTTTCAATGCAACACTTTCATTCTTCAGAAGTGAGTTTGCCAACATGTATGGCATTGATGTCCATGGCGTTAGGGTCATGTGGGGTCTCTTTAGGTTTGATTGGGGCAAAGTGGTGGTAAGTTCCTTGGTTGGCATAATGTTTTTTGATTTCTTATACATGCTCCCATTGGGTGTTGAAATAAGTGGCTTTTTCATACCATTCAGAGACAGCTGAGAGCTTTTTGTCCATAGTGACAATGCAATGCATGAGCCAGGTGGGAAGCCCAGCTGAGTAATAACTGATGAGGACATTTTCATCAGAGATCTCCGAGAGGGCAACCTTGTTTTTAAACTCCAAGGTATATGCTTCTAGGGTCACTTCCTTTTCCTTTGACCCAACTTTCTTCTTTGTTACCTCCATGGTAGAGAGCTAAGCAATAGTATTGGCAATGGTGTTGGTTGTCTTAAACGCTTTTTCAAAGGCGGCTACAAAGTCATCAAAAGAGCCAAGGTTTACATTAGTTCCCACGAGAGCTTTGATATGGAAGGTAGTTGCCCAATCTACAGCAATTCCCTTGGTCATATAGAATAGGGCAAAAATGATTCACTTGCTGTTATCATTGTAAATGTCTTTGTTAATGTGGAGATATAACCAGACTGAGTTGATCCAGTTTGAGGTGGTAGTAGCCAAGCCATCAGAATGGGAATGGTGATGTGAAGTTCTGTTGGTTTGGTGTGAGACATGGATGATAAGGGAAGTGGAGGAGGTATAGGAGGGGGTTGGTTGATGGGGAATAAGGGTGGTCTGGCGTTGGTGGGAGTAGGCGATGGAGGGGTAGGGATTTGAGGAAGGCAAAGGGTTTGGAAAAGGTTGTGGGAGAGATCAAGGATAGGGTCGGGTGTGTGGAACTTAGGGTCTAGGGCTACAGTAAGGTTGTGGTCTGACTCAGGAGATTTATCTCCTAGTTCAGAGATTTCTTCAGAGATTTCTTCATCAGCACTCTCATCTCAGGAGCTATGCCACCAAGAGGGGAAATCTGTGTAGGATGATATGGTGAAGGACTATAGTAATGATAGCCTTTTAAGATCATGTTAGACCTTTTGTTACACTTGACTCAGGTAGAGACAAGTATAGACTCAAAAAGGTGACAAAGATTACAAGGTCAAAGGTTTGAGGTAAGTGTTTGATGAAGTACCCATATATAGAGTCAAGGGTTCAAGGTAGGTACTCAATAAGAGGGTGGCCAGAAATATGAAGGCCCAAGGGATCAAGGGGCAGTGTTCACTCAAGAGTAGAATAGGGACTCACAGAAGGAAAGAAACCAAGAGTTAGATTGAGTAGGTCTAACATGAAGAACAATGTAGCCTACAATGAGGTTTATATAGGTGAGAGAAATGATGTTGACTAAGCCATGGAAGGTCATAGAATGGAATAGAAAGCTTAGTCAACAAACATGCATAGAACATGGTAGAAGGCTATAGAACAATCATGGAAAAGATAATAAGTGGGTCATAGGAGTGTTCGAATGTATGACCTTGCAGATGACAAGGGTTTTCATAGATCAAGGTAGATGTTATGGGAATCAAAAAAGAAGAACATAGAAGAAAAGGAGGAATCATAACAGAGGTTCCTTGATGGTTTGGGAATGCATGAGTTGGAATGGAGTGGGGATTCTTGCAGAGGTTGAAGGGAGGATGAATGCTGAGCAGTATATCTCCATTCTGGAAGACCATCTGCTTCCTACCATGGAAAATTCTGGAATTCCTGAGAAGAGCATTATCTTTTAACAAGATAATGACCCCAAGCACATCTCTAAAAGAGCCAAGGAGTGGCTGGCATCTCAAGGAATCAAGGTTCTTGACTGGCCAGCACAATCTCCAGACCTTAATCCCATTGAACATCTCTGGCAAATTCTCAAAAAGAAGCTCAA
>JBBPRD010000493.1:0-12717 GCA_038092855.1 Boletus piedmontensis
ATATCCCTACAGATTTCAGGATTGTCCCTATAGCTGTTTAACAGATCTGTGGAATTTTGCACATGTTCATCCCCATGCTCATCACTAGTACTCAGTTAATCAATGATCTTGATGCTGCCCTAATGTTCCATATCATCAAGGAGTCTTTGAAAAGCATCACCAACTATGATGAAGTCAAGTCTCAGATGCAATCTGCTCTCAAGATCATGTGAGATAATCCAAAGTGGACAGACAGCCCACTGATCTATCATCTTCATGTTGCCACTATGTATCCTAACATCATGTTGTCAAACCAACTACAACTGGCCAGGGAAAAAGTGCAACCAAAGGCTTGAATAGGCATGGAGAGGCAAATTCTTCCCTGTATATAGAAATGAGTATAACATGATTTGACATGTGCTAAACCAAGAATCCTTTCCCCCCCAAGAAAGCTAGGGGACTGCAGTAGAAGTTCATTGAGTTGACAGAGACAGAGCAAACAGCTCTTTTGCACAAGCAGCTTGCAGACTACTTCCACAAAGTATATAAGAAGACCAAGGATATGGGAGTTGAGACATGTGAGTCTTGTGTGTCAGTGGGAAAACCGATTCTACATCAATACTGTGCACCATTTCTGTGATTAGCAGTACAAGTACAAGGGGCTTCTTAAAACTTGGAAAAAGAATCTCAACACAGTTCTCAGTGAGGGTTACTCTTTACCAGAGGTAAATGAGATAATGATGATGATTGTGCTCTATGACTCACTGCAGCTCACCCATAACTGCATTCTTAATTTATTCTATGGGTACTATGTGATGTGCAAAGATACATATTGGCATTTGATGGAGATCAAAGGAATTATCTATCTCACTGGCATGATAATTATTCATATAGCTCATGCCTTGGTAGAGCAGATCAGGTATCCTCTTGAGCTGGACATAGACAGAATCTGGTGCATGCTCCCAGATATGTTTCTGGAAAACTTCGAGTTCAAGTTAATGAGCAGCAAATCCATTTCTATCTTGTATCCATGTACAATGCTCAATCATCTCATCCACACATAGTTCATAAATCACCAATATCATAACTTTAATCCAGAAACTAGAGAATATGACATTTACTCTAAAAACTCCAACTTCTTTGAGCTTAACAAGCCATATTATGCAATAATTCTCCCCTCATCCGAGGAGGAAGACAAACTACTCAAGAAGTGTTATGCAGTATTCACTGACAATGGCTCTCTTGCAAAGCTCAAAGACTTTGAGGTGAAGTGATGTGGCAAACTCCAACTCATCAAAATCTTCCAGTCTCGAAACTTCAAGAAATTCTTACTCGGCACTATGACTAAGGAGTGCTACAGTGCTGTTGCAAACATTGCTAATTAATGGCTCAACATTCTCTTCTGTTGCATGGAAACACTCTTGGATGAGGAGCTTGTTGAACTCATCACTGAGAACAGAAGTATGATAACTTGGAAAACACTTATCAAGTATGCTGGACAAAAGTCCATATCAATTAGCACTGCCAAGAGGCTTGCTGAGTTCCTGGGCAACCAAATGGTCTTTCTCTCTTCTCTTCTGGCCAATTTTTCTCAAGTTGCCTCTCAGGCACCATTTACTAAACCATCTTTAACACAGCCCACTTTAGGTAGGCAAGATCCATTTTATAGTCATGAGCAGGCATTAAGTGGAAGATGTCAAACAGACCTACCTCTGAAGGTGGCTCAAAGACCCTGACCTCACTAGTTTCAACCTCCAATTGATTTTGCACTGGGAGTATTACATTGAGTGATTGGGTTCTGTAATTTGGAAATTGATCACTACTCCAGCAGCTATACAAGATGTCTCAAATCCCATTACAAGAATCAAGCATTCTGATTGGTTACATCAGAGGGCCATAGACCAGTTCAAGTAGAACAAGGTTATAGATTTCTTCTCTATTACTTTGCAGAAAGTGCAAGAGGACAGAGAAAGCAATATAGAAGACTTTAGGACACAGAAGCATCCTGATAAAGGACATATTGCTATTGTGAGCTGCAAGGCTAAGCAGAGGCCAAGTCCTGAGACTGAAAATAACAATATATATAGTGTTCCTCTCCCAGACCCTGGCTTGAACTACTCAGCATGGCTAAAAGTGATCAAGCCTTGCTGGCACAAGATATGTGAAGCACATTGGGGTGAAGAGCCATCTGTGATCATCCCTTCCATATTTAGAGGTTATTAAGTCTGGTTCAACTCTGGGTAATTCCAGAGGAAGTCCAGAGTAGAGGCTAAAATGAAAGGAATTGGGCTTTGGCTTCAATGTATATGTTGTGCCCTTGCTCAAGTTCCTTTAGCCTTTATTTATGGAGTGTAAGGTCAGAGTGATCAGAGTTGTCTGGTGAGGGACAAGAGAGAGTTGATGATTATAGTTGATATTTGAACTGAAGTACAACTTTCCAATATGAGGGTTTATATATGAGATCCAAAGTGAATTAGTAATGGAGTAAGTAATCCAGAAGGTAGGAAATGGAGATATTACAGATATGAGAATGATAAGCTGTACTTCATAGCATTGGTATTATAACTAAGATGGGGCTAGTGTACATAGCTTTTGAAGTTGGTACATATAGAGAATGAGAATATTTATGACAAGTTAAGTCCAAGATGTGAAAGAGCATTCTCTACTGAGAACACTCTGGAGTTGGTCAAATGGAGGCCAGAGGTTTGGACTTGGGACTTGGTGAAATTTGTGAATATGATAGTATCCCCTCTTAGGCCTGAACTCCTAAAGGCCTATATGAGGAAATGGTGGAGAATGTGAAGTTTGGATTTGCAGAGTCCAAAATTCCTGCAAGTATAAGAAGGTCTTGGATATGCCTCTTACTTCTCTATTACCATTACCTAACTATCATGTCTGCCCCCATTGACATTACTAGCTGGTCTGACACTTATCTTGTGGAGGACAAGAATGATGACAAAGAGCTCAGTATCACAAAGTATGCCAAACAGTAAAGAAGAGTGAAGGCATGCAAGGAGGAGGTGGAGAAGAAGACATGTGAAGAGGAAGAAGAATGCTGGAGATTGATGGAGTGGGTGGCAGAGGAGAAATGGAAGATTGAAGAGCTAGTGAAAAAATGGATAAGTCTCCCTTTGTCCAGAGATTATTTGCTAATGACATTAGACAGAGGAAATAGCAGCTCAACAATATGTGAAGGGAAAGAAATGGGTATTAGAGCCCCTGTTGTGCCTCCACTGCAAGGACTAAGGACTCAAGTACATACTCAGTGTTATGCTTGGCCTGGGTAAGGACAAACATAGACTCAAATAACTAGGGTCAGAGGTTACCCAAGAGTAGAGTCAAGAGTTCCAGGTAATACTGGATGAAGAATGATACCGAGGAGTAGGGTCAAGGGTTCAAGGTAGATCTTGATGAAGATTTGGCCAGAGGGTAGAAGGCCTGCAATGTTCAAGGGCAGTGTTCACTCAAGAGTAGAACAGAGACTTGCAGAGAAAAGGCTACAAGGAGGTTAGATTGAGTAGGTCTAACATGAGGAATACAGTAGCCTATAGAAGGGTTTATATATGTACAGAAAGATTAAGATGACTAAGCAATGGAATGCAATAGAACTAGAAGGAACACTTAGTCACCATATGGGCACAGAACATGGAAGAATAGTATGGAACAATTGTGAGAAAAAGGAGAAAGAATAATTGGATCACAGAAGTATTCAATCATGTGATCTCACAGAGGGTTAAGATTTCCATAGGCCAAGACTGATATGACATAAGTAGAGAAGAAGAATAGTTATTGTAGTAAAGAAAAAGAGGAGTCATAACATTACCCCCTACTTGTGTGCAAGTCTGTGATGCAGCTTACTCTGTTAAAAATTCAGGCTGTAATGTCCTGGGGACCCAGTAACATTGGTGTAGACTGTGTCATCCCATACCTTGTCCAACTTGATGTTTCGATCAGTGGTGATGTATGGAGTAGGAGCATGAGAAGGTGGGAGTCAAGAATGACATGGCTATGTGGTATGATGACAGGGAATAGGAGCAGGGATATGATGGAGGGAAATTAAGGATGAAAATGAAGTAGTCATGTGAGAGGAGCCAGATGAGGAGGCAGAGGTCTTATGGCATTTAGGGCATCAAGAGAGGAGATGGCTGGGGGCCCATTCTAGGCAGTTAGCGCACTGATAACAGTCACAGTTAACATGTATGTGTCCAAGACGGCAGTATTGGAAGCAGGCATCTCTGTATTGAGGATGAGAAGGGAAAAGAGGTACAAGCCCATGGCCACCAGTCCAAATAGCTTCCATCCTTTCTAAGGTGGCTAATTCATCAGAGGCAAGAGGGGAGGACGAGGCTTCTGGGGATGAAATAGACATCTGATCCACCTGCGAAGTAAGCATATAGGCATAGGCTAGATGGAGTTCTTCTAAATAACATTCCACATCCTCAATGAACTCTGTCATTCCAAGTTGGTGCATGGTGGCAATGATTGCTCCTTCCACGTGCTTGTGAATCCCTTGGAGTTGTGAAAGCTGCAATGCTTGATCAGCATAAGCAGTTGTAGGGAAATGGACTGCAAAAAGAGGAATAAAAGCTACTTGAAGATATGCTTGATATAACAAACAGAGAGACAATCCCATATCTAGATGGGATGTGATAGGGGTAGCTAAATGAGAGTTGGTAAGGGCACAGTGAAGCATAGCTAACTGACTCCCATCAAGGAAGTTATTACAGAGGCGATGGGCATATTAAGAAATATCTACTGAGTGTACAGTGTTGGGAGGATAGGGTTTGTCACTAGATAAAGAAAGAGATCCATGGAGGCCAGGCATTGGAGGAGCAGTGATGTTTTCCTGCCAAGCTCCTGGCAAGAGATATCCAGAGGGCATGATGGGTGATGGTAATGTTGGTGGTGGAGAGGAGGGACATAAGATATCATTGATGATGGGAAGAGGAGTCAAGAGTGAAGATGGAGACAAAATAGATGAGAGAATAACTGAAGAGGAAGGTATTTTCATTCACAGTTAATGGTGGTGGTTGTGGTTCAAGAGTTAGTGAGGGAGAAAACAGAAGGGTGACATTTCTTATAGTCAAGAAGAGCAGACTGTGAATGTTTCAAGTTCTGCTTGGGTACTCAGGAGTCATCTTCCATGGAGTAGCCCTTCCATTAGATCAGGAATGAGCAGTTCTTCAGGGTTCCTTGGTATTTAAGAATTTTCTCAACTTCGTATTCTTCTTCACCATCTATAAGTTCCAGAGGTGGAGCTGGAAAGTTCTGTCCATGCACAGTATTCTTGCAATAAGATATCAGGAGAGTGGCATGGAACATGGGATAGATTTTCCATATTTTTGGAAGGCAGAGTCAGTAAGAGAGTGGGGATAGGACTTGAGTGATAGTAAAAGATCCTTTATGTTTTGGGTGAATTTTGGATTGATCACCAATTGTTTCAGATTCTTAGCTTCTAGCCAGATGTGGTCACCTTTCTGGAAAGGGGTGAAATTGTTTTGGAGACATGTACTCATTACCTGGCAAGCTAGCCCATGGGCTGCCAAGGCTTTATCCCAGGTGGCAGTGAGGGCTTTTAGATGGTGTTTGATGGCAGGGATAGAGGTTATGGGAATAACCAAGGGAAGGGTACTGGGTTCATATCCCATTATGAGGTAAAACAGGGATTAATGGGTAATGGAATAAGGGCAGTAGTTGTGTGTAAATTCTGTATGTGAAATGGAGTCTGCCCACGTTGTAGGGTAATCACCACAGAAGATATGGAGATATGTTTCAACCTCTTGGTTGACTCTTTTGGTCTCTCTGTCAGATTGTGGGTGATAGGCCATAGAGAGGGATAGGTCATATTTGAGGAGTTTTCCCAGTTCCTTGGCAAAGAAGGATGCAAATTGGGGCCCTCTATCAGAGATTACAGTATCTTGTCATAGAGGCTAAATTGAAGGAAGATCTTGTGAAATGGACAGAAAGCACAGGAGGGAATTGGCAAGAGGGGTGGCATGGTTGAATGAGTATTGACCTTGTTCTGTTGACAAACAGTGCAGCCTTTGACAAAGGAGCAGACGAAAGAAGTGAGACCAGGCCACCAAAATTCAGTGGCAACTAACTGATGAGTTTTCAAGAAACCAGGATGGCCTGTGGTTGCATGGTCATGGCAACACGATACAATGTCACAGTGGAGGGATCTGGTAGGAAGCACATAGACACAGCTGCAGTAAAGAAGGACATCATTAGAAAATTGCCAGTTGGCCAAGTGGGAGTGGAGTGCCAGAGAAACATTGGGTTGAATGGATTGGAGAGTCTTAAGGACAAGTGGGTCACCAGATGATGCACTGGAAATGTGGGAGTGAAGAGTGGTGTCAATGTGATTGATGAAGAGTAATGGGGGAAGAAGAGTAATGGGGGGAGAAGAGTAATGCCGGAATTGTCTAAAGACCCATTGGTGATAAAATCAGGGTGGCGAGACAAGGCATCAGGACCAGTGAGGAGTTTACCAGGGACATGGATCAATTTTAAGTCAAAGTCTGTGAGATCAAGTAGCCAGCAAGCCTGACAACAATTAAGGGCTTGGGGAAAGCAGAAAAAGGTAAAATTCTTGTGGTCTGTGAAGATCTGAACTGGGTAAGCAGTACCATGGAGATAATGTCACCATGCTTTCAGAGTGCAAAGGATAGCAAGGAGTTCCCAGCCATAAATGTCATAATTACTGTATACTCCACAGGGGAGAAGAATTGGGAGAGATAAGAACAAGGGTGCCATTCTCTATTGGTGTCCATTTGGAGAAGGATACTGCCAGACGTAAATTTTGAGATATCAGTAGCAATAGTGAAAGGGGCCAATAAGTTAGGAAGGTGAAGGATAGGCTGGGCAAGAAAGAGGTCTTTGAGGTGGGTGAAGGCTGCCTGATAGGGAGGTATCCAATTCCAGGGACAGGATTTCTTGGTGAGGTCAAGTAGGGGATGGGTGATGTTAGAATAATCTGGTATAAAGTGATAGTAGAAGTTGGCAAAACCCAAAAAGGAATGAACATCTTTGACTTTGAAAGGGGTTTGGCCATTTGGCAATTCCTTCAAGCTTGACTGGATCCATTGTGATTTGCCCAGGGTGGACAATCATTCCCAAGTATTTGACTTCTTGAGCCACAAAAGTGCATTTTTCAAGTTTAAGATGAAGATCTAGTTTCTCCATGCATTGAAGGACCCATTTGGTTCATTCAACATGGGTGGCATTGTCAGGAGAGAAGATAAGGAGGTCATCCATATAGATAACAAGCCAGCCTTCTGCTATTAAATCCCTAAATGAATTATCCATGAAGCGTTGAAAGGTCA
This sequence comes from Boletus piedmontensis, assembly GCA_038092855.1. Taxonomy (NCBI): domain Eukaryota; kingdom Fungi; phylum Basidiomycota; class Agaricomycetes; order Boletales; family Boletaceae; genus Boletus; species Boletus piedmontensis. Next base: position 7,305 of record JBBPRD010000493.1, read on the forward strand.
CTGGTGAGTTAGACAGGCCAAAGAACATAACCATTGGTTCAAAGAGCCCTTTATGGGTAATAAACACTATCTTCCATTGATATCTGTCTTTGATGCATACATTGTTGTATCCTCATTGAACATTGAATTTAGTAAAGACCTTTGCATCTTATAGCTTGTCCATAAGATCTGAGATTAGAGAAAGCGGATAGGCATCATGAACAGTGTGTTCTTTGACATAGTGATAGTTTTGGCAAGGGTGGAGTTTCCTGTCTTTCTTTTTTATGAAAAAGAAAGGAGATGCTTGAGGGGAGTTTGATAGACATATCTTGCTGGATGCTAGGTTTTCATCAAGGAAATCTTCTGTCACCTTCCTTTTGTCAGGACTCAAGGGGTAAATTTTTCCTATTTTTGGAATGAAGGAGTCATCTAGAATGATCTCATGGTCATATGGTCTTGATGGGGGAACATGGTCCATTGCTTCCTTGGAGAAGACAGAGGCAAATTGCTGGTATTCAGGAGAAAGGGTAACTTTAGGTTTTGCCTTTTCAGCAGCAGCTGCAAGTTCAGTGGTGGTAGTGAGCTTTGCCACATAGGGGAATCCTAAAGGAGAAAAACAGCTACCATAGTGAGTCATATGGTAAATGTGTTGATTACAAAGGGCTCATTGGAGAAATTGGTCCTCATCCTCATGACAAAGATAGTAATGCAGATGGTAGTCAGAGAGGGAGTTGACATAGTGGTGTTTCAGAGGAGGGTTTACTTAAATAGTTGTCAGATAATGCATGTTATGTCATTTGAGATCTCGGGTATGAGCAACATAAAGGTCCTTGGATTTATCTGTGGATTCTTGGATGGTCGAGGTGGCTATAATCCAGTCTATGGTGGGATTGGCTTTCTTTAGCCATGGGAGTCTGAGGATGATATTCTTATTTCCACAGGTCAGAATATAGAAGGTTACGGAGTGATAGAGTCCTTTGATGGAAATAAAAAGGTTATAGGAATGAGTGACTTTTCCGTTAGCATTGTTAGATGTATCAGCATTTTAGGCAAAAAAGAGTGGTATTGATGGCTTTTATTGAATGCAAGGGTACAATCAATTGCACAGGAATATGCATGGATTTCTTGGTAAAGTGTACAGTTACATTGGCAATGGGAATGGAAGGGAAAGCTTGCATTGAGGTGATTCCCCTATTTAAAAATCCAATGAAGAGATGTCCTTTCCTTCTTCTTTGTTATCCTCTATGTCCAACAGGTTAGGAATTTTATCATCTTTTGTCATGCACTGGACCTGTTTATTGATGGGTTTCTTTTGGGAGAAGGACATGAAGTGGGGGCAAGCTATACTAAGATGACCTGGGTTTCGGCAATGGAAGCAGAGTTTCTTCTTGATATAGCACTTTTATTCTTCAGGGGTAAATTTTCCCACACATACTACATTGACATCCATAGCATTGGGGTCGTGCAGGGTTTCTTTGGATTTCATAGTGGTGAAATGGTGATAGATGCCATGGTTGACATGACGTTTCTTGATTTCTCAAGTGTGTTCCCATTGGGTATTAAAATATGCAGCTTTCTCATATCACTCAGAGACAGTAGAGAGTTTCTTATCCATGGTGATAATGTAGTGCATGAGCCAGGTGAGGAGGCCAGCAGAATAGTAGCTGATAAGAACATTTTCATCAGTAATTTCAGAGAGGGTAACCTTGTTTTTGAACTCAAGGGTATATGCTTCTAGGGTCATTTCTTTCTCCTTGGAGCTGGCTTTCTTCTTCAAGACTTTGGCAGTGAAGAGCCAAGCTATAGTGTTGGCAATGGTGTCATTGGTTTTGAATGCCTTTTCAAAGGCAGAGACAAAGTTGGAGAAAGTTCCAAGAGATACATTGTTACTGGAGATGGCTTTGATACAGAAGGTGATAGCCCAATCTACAGTGGTGCCGTTGGTCATATAGGACAGAGTAAACACTATTCTTTTGCTATCATTGTTATAGATGTCTTGGTTTACATGGAGGTACAACCAGACTGAGTTGATCCAGTTCAAAGTGGTGGTTGGTGACGTATCATAACGTTCTGGTACAGTGATATGAAGTTCAGTGGGCTTAGTGTGAGACATGGTAGTGGGGAATAAGGATAGTGGGGTTGGTGGTGACAGAAGGTATGATGAACTAGCAAGTGGGTTGATTGGGAACAAGGGAGGTTGTGTGTTAACAGGAGTTGGTAATGGAGGGGTTGGGATTCAAGGGAGACAAAGTGCAGCAGAGAGATCATGGGATAGGTCAAGGATAGAATCTGGTGCACAGAATTCAGGATCTAAGTTGACATGAAGGTCAGGGTCTGAGTCAGGGAATTTGTCCCGCTGTTCTAGGATATGGTCAGAGAGGTCTTTGTCGTTGGCACTTTCATGAAAGATATGTCACCAGGCTAGGTACTGTGAGGAGGATATGGTAAAAGACTATATTAGTGATAGCTTCATTAATACACATTAGACCTTTTGTTATGCTTGGCCTGGGTAAGGACAAATATAGACTTAAATAACTAGAGTCAGAGGTTACCCAAGAGTAGGGTCAAGGGTTCCAGGTAATACTGGATCAAGAATAATACCCAGGAGTAGGGTCAAGGGTTCAAGGTAGATCTTGATGAAGATTTGGCCAGAGGGTAGAAGGCCCACAATGTTCAAGTGCAGCATTCACTCAAGAGTACAACAGAGACTCGCAGAGGAAAGGCTACAAGGAGGTTAGATTGAGTAGGTCTAACATGAGGAATACAGTAGCCTATAGAAGGGTTTATATATGTACAGAAAGATTAAGATGACTAAGCAATGGAATGCAATAGAACTAGAAGGAACACTTAGTCACCATATGGGCACAGAACATGGAAGAATAGTATGGAACAATTGTGAGAAAAAGGAGAAAGAATAATTGGATCACAGGAGTGTTCAATCATGTGATCTCACAGAGGGTTGAGATTTCCATAGGTCAAGACTGATATGACATAAGTAGAGAAGAAGAATAGTTATTGTAGTGAAGAAAAAGAAAAGTCGTAACACTCAGGTCTGAAAAATCAAAGTCCTGCATGGAGTGCAAGGACACCAAAGTAAAGTGCACTCTGAAGATAAACATCTAGAGAAGTGCCAGCAAAAAACAAAGGCAGCAGAGGAACCAGAGACAGGGCCCAGTGGCCACAAATGAAAGGAGCATGTAAGGTTGCCAGAGATAGATTCAGCACCAGAGGGGTGGAGCAAGGCCCTTTAGAGCCTCATATCCATTATGGGGAAAGTCTAGGAGGTGGTCAAGGTGCAAAGTTGCTGCCTGGACCAGCAAAACTACCTTCTCACAAGGTTACTGGAGTTAAAGACAGAGGAGGTATATGAAGGCAGATCGGAGGACTCAGAGGGCTCAGAGAGCTTCTATGAGATGGGGAAGGAGAAGTTGGAAGAGTTGGCAAAATAGTCAAAGGAAAATGGATTGGGATCAGAGGAGTCAGAGGAAGTAGTAGATGAAGAGATCTAAGTAATATGGCCAGTAAATAGTTAAAATTCTAATTTGTCTCCATTTTGTCGAATTAGTGTGAGGTCTGGGTTTCATTAGGTATTATGCATGAAAACTCTGAACCAAGTCCCATGCATGTTCTAGTTCCATAGCTAATAACCAAGAAGTTTTGTTATCAGTTCCTTTGTAACCTAGCCATCTGATAAGATAGAGTAGCTGGCAATGACTTCAATGCTTATTAATTGTGGAGTTAAGGATTTCTGAGATCTTGAACTCCAGTTCTTTATCTACCTCAACCAGGGGGGTGGAGACTGGATTTTATTAGGGATGGAATTGGGAACTACAGGTTCCAGCTGCAAGATATGGAATACTGGATGGATGGATTTTAGGGAATTGGGAAGTCGAAGGGTAAAGGAAAGGGTGCTGACTTGGGCAATGATGGTATAAGGTCCAAGATTCTTCTCAGAGAATTTCTTGGATGGCCTTGTTGATCAGAAATACTTAGCTTTGATGAAAACCTGGTCACCAATCCTGAAATCTGGTACCGGAGTTTATCTAGCATCAGCAGGTCCTTGATATTGTTCTTGCACATGTACCATCTCTATACAGAGAAACTGGTGCAATTTGTCAAGGTCGATAGAGTACTCACAAGCATGTGCAGAGGTAAGATCTTGCTTGGGATGAATGGTGATATTGGGGTAGTAACCTTTATTGGCAGAGAAAGGCAACACTCTAGTAATCACACTCAGAGAGTTGTTATAGGAGAACTCTGCCAAAGGCAGGAGCTCAGACCAATTGTCCTGCTGGTGGTTGCAGTAGATCCAGAGGTATTGCTCCAACATTTGGTTCATGTGTTTGGTTTGTCTATCTCCTTTGGGGCAATAACTAGAGGCAAAGTGGAGGTGGATGTCTAAGACTTTTACTAGTGAACAGAAGAAGTGAGAGATGAACTCTGAACCTCTGTCAGAGGTAATGTGGGAGGGAACTCCATGCTTTGAAAAGACATGGAGTAGGAATAGCTTTGCTAACTCTAGTCAGGTGATGGCATCATATATTAGAATAAAGATGCATTGCTTTGATAGGTAGTTAATAATAATGAGAATAGTGGTGTATCTGGAGAAGAAAGGGAGTTGTTCAATGAAGTCCATGGCAATGGAGTTCCATGGCTTCTCTGGGATAGGGAGTTGCTTGAGTAATCCATATGGTTTGTGTCTAGGGGCTTTGGCATGAGCACAGGAGGTATAGGAGAATATATTCTCCTTAACAAATATCCAAATTCCAGGCTAGGTGTATTTGCATCTAATTAGTTCTAAGGTGTAATTTTGGCCAAAATGTCCAGAGAGGGGATGGTCATGCTTATAATGGAGTACTTAGAGCTGGAGGTTCTTAGCATTAGGTATCTAGATCCAATTATCTAGGCATAAGAAGCCATAAAAGTCTACTGACCATCTTGCTTCAGAATTTGTGAGGTGGGTAGAGGCTATAGGGTGAGAGAGGAGCATAGTTACAGTGGCTCAAATAAGTGTCCCAATGTTGGGCCATTTTGGAAAGACTTAATATTTGCAAGAGAACCAAGATGAATTAGCTCTAACCCTTGCAGGGTCATAAATAGCCCTAAGCCTTGCCCTGAAGATGAGCCCTTACTCATGTCATTTAGTTGTCATGGGATTGAGATATGACCATTTCAAAATGACATGTCATTGGACACTTATTTGAGCAACATTTCTATTCTACAATTTTAGTACTTTGTATGCCCTCCCTTTGCTTTTATCACTGCCTCTAGTCTTCTAGGCATCCTTTCTATCAATATTTGTCATTCCTCAACCTCTATCTTGCCCCATTTCACAACAATCCTTTCCCAAAGCTCCCAAACCTCTCTTGGTAGTGTTCCATAGCTGTTGAGCTTCTTTTTGAGAATTTGCCAGAGATATTCAATGGGATTAAGG
>JBBPRD010000494.1:0-12715 GCA_038092855.1 Boletus piedmontensis
ATGCGGGTGGACTCGGGCCCGGGCCAGACTATCTACACAGATATATATACTCGACTCGAGGGGCTTCCCCACTGACAACGGTCATTCCACAGTTTCACCATGTCCTACCAAATCCCACAGACACAACTCGCCGCTGTCGTGCCCGCCCCCAACCAGGCCGTGGTCATACAGCAGGTCCCCGTCCCACAACCCTCCGAGCTCCACCCTGGCCAGTGTCTCATCAAGATGATCTGCACGGGCGTCTGCCACACAGATCTTCATGTCAGCAAAAATGACTGGCCGGTCGTGGCCGTGACACCGCTCATCGGCGGTCACGAAGGCGTCGGCCACGTCGTCGCCATTGCACCCCACACAGAATCGTCCCCAGTCAAGCTAGGCCAGCGCGTCGGCATCAAATGGATCGCATACTGTTGTCGCAACTGCGAGCAATGCCGCCAAGGTGTCGAACAGAGTGGGTCGATCCCCCGATAAACATCCTCTTTTTGAAACCAGTCTGACGTACGGAATGGATGCGCACAGGTTGCGTCCATGTGAAAGTAAGCGGACTTACCGTCGATGGAACATTCAGCCAGTATGTGGTACGTCCAGAAGTCCCCCCTGATGCTAGCTGCCATTGTCTCATTATAGTCCTTCAGGTATCGTGGGTGCATAACGTCACCCCGATTCCAGAAGCCATCGATAGCTTTGCCGCTGCATCTATACTTTGTGCAGTAAGTCCCGTTCCTCCCCTTTGACAGGGATGTTGGCAGCTCATCGAAAATGCTCTAGGGCGTGACCGTCTATCGCGCACTCAAACACTCTGAAACTATAATCGGAAACTGGGTCGTCATTCCAGGCGCAGGCGGAGGACTCGGCCACCTAGGTAACAGTCTTCCTCTGTAGCGCACGCACTACATCTCGCTGACTAACACCATCGTCCAGCGGTGCAGTATGCAGTGGCCATGGGATTGCGCGTCGTCGCAATAGGTATATCGCGTTCCTTTGTACGGCAGCCGTTCCAGCTGACGATAGTGCTATCACAGATACTGGCGCGGAAAAGCGGGATCTTTGTCTCGAGCTCGGGGCGGAGAAATGGATCGACTTTAAGGAAACTAAAGATGTCGTCGAGGCAGTCAAGGACGCATGCGACGGAATCGGCGCGCATTCTGCGATCGTCACATCACCATACAGCGAAGGCTATGTTCAAGCAGTTGATTATCTACGACCTGCCGGCACACTGATGGCAATCGGGCTTCCGGCCGACGGGAAACTGGACGCGTCTATCTTTTGGACGGTGTTCAAGGTACGAACGATGGTTACATAATCTTGAAAAAGGGAAATAATTATGATGCGCACCCACAGGGTATCTCGATCAAGGGCTCTTATGTTGGGAATCGTCAGGATTCGATCGAGGCGATTGACATCGCCGCCTCTGGAAAGGTGAAGGTGAAATATGCATTGAAAGGCCTCACGGACCTTCAGCAGTGAGTGTTGCAAAGTCGGACCCGCTTTTTCACTGACGGGGTGACTAATGAACGGTATACCAGGGTATACCACGATCTTGAGCAAGGCAAGGTGGCAGGAAGGATTATTTTGGATACGTCAAAGTAAATAATAATAGGCAAGGACGAAAACTTGGCGACCCCTGACAGTATGTTGTATTTGTAAATGAACCCCCCTGCGGAGTATGAGATGTAAAGATAGGCCAACTAATTCAAGATCTGCTACTTATAGCTCTTAGTACTCGGAAGAGAGGGCTTCCCTGTGACATGATGCCAAGTGGCGACATCTCGTTTATGGTGGTCGTCAGACCAATCATGACTATGAAAATAAAAGACATATAGCCATGCCACGATGTCATCCACTTGCAGTGTATGTGAGATCGAGTTCTTTGGCGGAACGCGTGACATCCTTCCTTACCCTCAACACCTGACATTGCAATGACGTTGCACCTTTTCTGTTGCCGTTTATTTTCAACGCTTGCTCCAGATCCCACCGACTTGTAGCAGTCCAGCACCCGTTGGTCATCGTGATTCAGAAACGTGATCAAGCCATCTAATTAATGGCAGGGGTACGCCACTGACGCGCGACACGTTCGACCACGGACATATCAATCTGATCATGAGAGAGACACCCTCACGGAACGAACTACTATATGTCGACGTTAATTTTTTACACAGACACCAACCAGCCGTGCCCAAACCCAAATTACGAACCAAACTGTTACAACGATCCCCCATCTGCATCATCCCCAAACACCTCCAATCAGTCTTTTATCTCCACAATGATCCATTTGCGCGTCAACAGATTGAAAACGCTCCCAAAGACCAACGTGATCAGCGTACAGCTGAGAATGATGACGTTGTATGGCATGGAAAAATCTGGTGTCGGGAGATCGAGGAGGAGCGTCGGGGTGTACATCCGCTTCGGGATGCTCTCTCCACGTCGTCCACCGTCACCACTACCACTACCACCACCACCCAACGACGCATTCGTCAGCGCGCCGTCGTGAACCGTGACTATCGGGAAGAGAACGGCGGGGGGGAGGTCCCAGCCCCTCATAGCATCCGGGGGATGTTCGGTATACTTTAGGAACGCCTTGCTGAGATCGATGGAGAGATGAAGGGTACTCCTGGCCGGGATCGTCAGCGTCGCTTGTAATGTCGATGGCCCGTGCTGTCCATTCGCGAGGAGAAGTGGGGGGTGGTAGATGATGTCTGACACGAGGTCGTCTGCATTGCGATACTGAATGTAGAAGGGATTTAGGGAATGTGAAAGGAACGTACCTCGAGCGATGCCACCTATGTCTACTCTCATCGTGTGCATCCAGAGGGTCACGAGGGCGGGGAGGGTCTCGAGGTACCCAACTGTTATGGGGACGTGACCGTTATTTGAGAGGGAAACAAATAGAGCACCACGCGTCTGAGAGGATCCATGGAGCGTACGCTTGATCGAGAGAGGTGTCTGCGGAGCGGGAGGCGGGAACGCTGTCGAAAGCTGTGAGCGCCATGCAAAATCGACACAAACGCGTGCATACGATACTGGAAAGTGTGTTCTTCCGGCCAGGACATGGCAATATCAAGAGGTGCATCTCAAAAAAAAAACGTATAACATTAGCATTCGTACTCCATCCGACGGCCTGCATTCTTACGATATGTTGGGCTGTAGACGCTAACAGTCTCGTTGCTGGACACCGGTTCAGGTGAAAGTTTATATCCACGGCCGTGGGGCAAGACAAGCTGTACAATGCTCGAACTTGCAACGGGACACGATACGTCAATGCTACGATCGAACAAGGACTGAAATGACCAATCTGGCACATAAAAAGGTGCGGTCAACCTCTGAATCCAGTGGGGGACAGGACTGTGTCTTACCTCGACGTTTTCCTCTGCTTCGTCGTACAGGATCGAACACGGCCTGCACTCCCAGACTCAACTCGACCCCGGTTTCAGTCGAACGCACGTGAACTCCGAGACCATGCCAATCAGCGTCGAATACGCGTTGCGGGTCCAACAGCCTCGCTAGGCCGGCGCGTGACTTGCATGGCAGAAGCTTGAGGAACGGGGTAAGGTTCTCTGTACACACGTGCTCTGACGGGAGAGTGGCATATCGTAGAGCGTAAGGAATTGACTCTTTGGGAAAGGGTACAGATGATAGGGGAAAAGCAGAGGCTGGGGAGGAGGTACGCCGGTCATCAAGGGAACCAAGGGAGGCGCAAAAAAGGCCTGCTAGAGCGTTGCGCAGACCTATCCAACGCTCGTCCACGCTGTTGGGGAAGACGCATTGGGCGTCATGGAACGCAGACAATATGTATATATATAATGGGTCTAATCGATACGGAGAAGGACTCACGACAATGGCCCACCTTCTGCCACCCACGCCCAAAGCTCGGCACCCGTGCCAACGCTAGGATGGTCAGGATACCCCCAGTTATCGTAGTTCCACTTTCCGGCGTTGAGGGAAAGATGGAGTTCGGTCACTGAGTATTCGCGTAGGATTTGGCCGAGAGGGAGCGGAAAGAGGGTGTAATGCTGGGCTTGGGACGATGGGTGGTCCGACCACGTCCATTCGTCAGCACGACATGGGCAGGGACGAGTGAGGTGTGCCCACCTGAAGTCTCCTCGTCGCGAGGGTCTCGAGGCGAGACGCCTTCGAGGAGGGTCGTGAACGTGAAGGCAGTCACCACTTTTCCGTCGGTGAGTGGTCGGATGGTGAGGTGCTCGTGATACCGCTCGTGGAGCATTGCGTTGCCTGCATTAACTTTTTTGTCGACCCGAAACTCGATGCTATCCCCTGCCGTGTCACCGTGCGTGAATATTCACCATGTCATGTTCGCGTAACACACAGCCACGAGATTTATACCTCGTTCACACTGTGGGCGGTAGAGGTCCGTAAAGATTTGCGTGCTGGGATAAGAGCTAATTGAAAACCAGGGTGGCAATGCTCTGAGCGAGCGCTTCCTTGCTTGGTGCGTGTGGTCTCTCGTTCTCGTTCTTTTCATTCTTTATGTCTGGACTTGCTTATGCGTGCGTACAGTGCATTCCAAACTGCCCTGGTACTCCCATTGTCGGTGCTCGGTTCCGACGCGTACCTCAAACTATCAGGGATCGCCGCTGTCTTGGCAGAAGTTTCCCCTGAGAGCAACGACTGGGTGGCGTACACGCTCATGAACTTGGAGCGCCCCCGCAGAGTTGCCGTTGCGTGCAAGCTTGCGGAACTGTGTACGAACGAGGAAGGAGAGAAAGTGGAGAAGTGGCTTACGTGGGCGGTCGAGGAGATTCTTCGGCTGGCGGGTGTCCAGTCAAAAGATGGGGGACTCTGCGGGAGGTACAGCCCGCTCTGACAGCACTTCGACAACTGTTGTGCTCGTGGAGCTTGAGCCGCCGACTTGGATGTGTAGAGTTGATCTCGGCGCACCACTCGCCGCTCTTGGATCGGTGTACGCACGCAGGGGAAATGTCGAGTGAGTGCTTTGCGTGTTTTACTCAGGCGCCATGAATACCGGCAATACGAACTTATCGACGAGTATGCCATGCCACTTCATATACAGGCCATATCGCTACTTCTGCCGCCGAACGTGGAGAACGTGAACGTTGAAGATCGTTGCGAGGGTACGTTCCTGCAAGTCATCATCATACTTCACCATCCCGACCCGCCGTCTGCTCTGTAGCTGCACAACTTATGAACAACCTCTCGGAGCTGATCATGCGACGGTCACCTTCACGAGCACCCACACCAGTGGACATTGTCTCCATCCGAGCGGGTGAGGTTTATACTCAAAATGCAGAACTGGTCAATAGGCATCATCTGCTCATCCAAGCGCTCGTCAAGTTTGACACTACACAGGTAAGCGGCTCCTCCCTGGTCTCTGACACGTCAATAACTCGGCCTTGGTGCACACAACACAGAACATTGACATTGTTGACAAGTGTGGGCAAGCCGTAAATTCAGACCTTGTCGGCCACCGTCAAGTCGTGCAATACCTCTTATTGGAAAAAGTGGGGTGGTATGATACACCTTGGAAGATCAAGGACCAATATTATAAGACGTAGAGGCACGTGAACTATCTCACACATCTCACCCCTCTACCTGCTGTTGTACATTTCACCAATTGATGTAGTACCAGGCTGCGTGGATACATAGTACCACTCTCAGCCTGATGGACATCGGAACAATCCCGGTCATATTCTGCAATCTTGCTGGCGATTTCTTGCGACACGTATAAACTTAAGTTGAGAGCAGGGTGCGTGCGCTTCATGGTGATTTTGAGTGGCGCAAAAGTGCAGATTTATGATGGATATGCTATCTACAAACTGCAGGTCTGCGTCCCATGTACCCACGGTGTGACGAGGAACAAGAACGACCGGTCAATCGCGAGCGGGAGCCTGAACGAGAAGTAGAGCTGCCTCCGAATGCAGAACTGGCGGTGCATTACCTCCACCCAGACGTTGTCAAATTCGTGAAGATTGGCCACGAGATTCCTCCATTACACACGAACAGTTCCTTTCATCCCGTCTTCGTAACTCTCGAAAAGCGCTCTGCAACGAGTCACGAAGCAGAGTCTGGAGTCAGTTCATCTTGGCGACGGTGGATTTCTGCAAGACAATCGATCCAAAGTCCACTCCAGGGGTGACGTTGGATTATTATCTTCGACCCGTCTGGTGGATTTTACCCCGCAAAAACCTGAAGGATCATACCCAGTTGCTCATTATGCTGAGACTATTCGAAGCCGACCGCTTACTGCCAGACATCCGAGGGCGAGTGAATACGTCCATCATCGTGTGCCACATGCACCCCGAACATTTCGATGTGTGAAACCCTGCGACGATCTCAAGTTTTTATTCTTAATGGAAGGGCCTTATTCTTCTGCCTGGCTAGGTTTGTGATCAAGTTCCCAGGATGAACATTGCTTCCGCGAAGTTGACAATGGTTGGGACAGGATGCAGCGCATTGAGCGTGAGCTGAGTTCGGGTGGTATTAAGGGGAGCCTCGGTGGCTGTGACTTTGCTGTGGCCTGCAACAAACCTCATGCCGCATCCTTGCTTGTTCTCTCCCGAATACCACCATGTCGACCACGTCTACCGCTGATGACTCCGATTTTTCCGATTCTGAAACAATAAGCTGGCCGACATCCACCCATACTCCTACACCATTTAAATATGCTGTTACCCACGTTTTTTTTCCTGTCCAGCTTCCTCGACGCAACGACTATACCCTAGAGAATGAGCTTTCACTAGCTTGTGCAGTGTGCGCTGCTGCCCATGCTTATAGCGCGCACATTGACAGCACCCCTGAGCCCCAGTGGCCTCGCATCACAAGGATGCTAGACAACTTGCAAGCCTCCGTCCAGTCTGAGCACCTGGGCAGAGGTGAAGTCACCACCCAGCTGCGCGAAATGCAAACAGGAGGTATGTTCACAGGTTCTGTGTAGATGCATACTGACGATCTATAGATATTCTTGCGTTTTACATCCGACCTAAAAATGTTGCCGTTGTTCTCACCAAGCAGGAGAACAGTACACTATTCGAGTCGTTCGAAGTGTCCCCAAGCGATGATGCTGTGGAGAAGATTGCGGGGTCTCTAGTATGCTCGTATCCTGGATCGGCCATCGAGGTGTCGAACGAGGTGTTTGACGACGGGAATCTTCAATTTGAGCTTGTCAATTTTCTCTCTCTTCCGAAGGATGTCGACTCGGATCTTGTTCTTCCTTCCTCCGATGATCCACAGTGTATTGCTGCACTGCTTCCTGGCGTCTTCCGAGGTGTTGGTTGCACTGCTGATGTTCCTCGCATCACCAAGCATATTCGTGACACCGTTGTCCGGTGTGAGCGTGACAATTTCTTAACCAAGGTTGTTTGGCGTCGCTCGTCTCTTTGGCTTCTCACCAGGGTCGCAATCCAGACGTCCTTTGATCGTTCTCCCCTCGGACATACTGCCTACAAGAGGTTCATGTTGTTCTTCATGTGCACCCTTGCAAGGGATGCAAACAATACAAATCTTTCCAGTGATCTACTTCATTTAATGTCATGCAAAATTCTCCGACGTTTAAGCAAGTTTCGCTCTTCTACCCCCGACTGGCTCTCTGAAATGGCACTGGAGACATGCACCTGTCTTGGAGACATCCTTGACGACAAGTGGCGGCAGCTGAGCACCCGCCCATTCCCATTCCGAAATCCTTCTGAGGATGAACTCAGAAGAGACACACGACTCTCGCTCCTGGACAGTCGTGAATACATTCGCAGTGTTCTCGCGAATCACGGCCGTGAATCCCCCAGTATTCCCTTCCATCCCAGCCATCGTCACCGTGGCACCATCGATGATTTCTTGTCATCAAATGGGGCCTTTTTTGAAGAAGCGTATACTGTTGATCCTGACGTTACTCTCTATGATGTTGAGCAATCTGTTGAGGAGGGCCTTGATGATTGGCTTGCCTCTGTCAGGGATGTGGAGGAGGCGTGCACACAGCTCGAGATCTTGATGGACGAATATACTAGAGTGGCTCACCTGCACAAAAGTAGAGAAGAGAGATCCGTCAAGTTGTTGACCATGGTTGAGCTCTTTGTTGGCCTCGACAAGCTAGTTGTGAAGGAGATTCCCATGCTCGCCGACTATTCCCCTGAAATTCCAATATCTTTCCTGGAAGAGCTGCTTCTGCGCAAGACAACGAGTCTCCACCGCCTTTCTCGTGCATTCCAGTATCTTTCTGCGCGCCACTCTCGTTCACGTTCGGGATGGTCAATGCTCTCGAATGAATTCTCCAAAGACAGTTTCGCAGTCCGTTATTACGACCAATCCCTGCATCTTCAGCAACTCAAAGCTCATATCGAAGAAGATGCGATAGTCGCTGGACGGTCTAGCCTGGACCAGGAACCTGCCAATTTGGCGTGTCTCTTGCCACTACACGCCAAGGTTGTAGTATTTGAGCTGCAATGCCCAGCGTGTGTTCGTACATGGCGTTCCGCTGCTGCCCGAATTCTGGAATACAACGTTCATCGTAGCTCTGGCTTTGAAGTGAAGGAAAACAATCTGCTTGCTCATATTCCTGCGCTCCAGCCATACTTTGTCGAGCGCCAACTGCCACCACTCAAATTCCAGATCCGATTTGCCTATTTTTATCCAAAATATTCGCAATCTCGAGGTAGCCCGACATTATGTCATGTGGCGCATTCTCGAAGTTACTCGATATTTCCGGACACCTTCTTGATATGGAACTCAAGCGAGCCGGATCAGGGATCCACATACTATTCGTGCCAAGACTGTCTGAATAGTTATGTGAATTTCACCTCTCACACCTCCAACGACGTCTTGGCTGCTCAAGCGGACTGTCCTGCGAACCTCTCCCTCGACGAATTCATTGCGTTTGGACACTTGCGGAGCGGTGGCTCGCTCCAGTGGCTCAACATCCTGCATGGGCTGCGCAGCAGAACTCTCAACCTCCGTCGTCGTGAAGTTCATGACCTCCTCGCCCAGGCCACCTTTGAAGTCGGACCGCTCGATCCAGATACAGGGACATGGACCTGGCACCAAGAGCTCCAGGACTCATCCTTTTGTGATGCCCTTGTAGGCGAGCTCGACAGTTTGTTTGAGGATGTTGGAGCTAGCTCGGTCGACTCGGTGATGATGAATACCATTTCTCTCTTGCTCACTCGGGTCCTTGCATCAAGCCCCAGTGAATACATTTCGAAGCGAGTCATCGCACTTCTTCGGAGCGTGCGCAAGAAGACGTTCAACTGGATGCAGGAGCTATCATACAACCTGGCAATGGCACCTATGAACAAAGAACGCAGAGAGCTCCTGCGCGACATGACTGCCACTTGTCGAAGCACATTTGATGTTGACCTCACTACTCTATGCAAGGTCTTCCATTCTGCAGAGGACGTCGATGCTCTACTTTCTTGTACGCTGTTCATCAATGCACTCTATCTCGAGGGTACGTCCAATTCCTGAATGTCAAGTACCAGGAACACTCAGCTGACATTGATGAGGAACATTCAGAACACAGGCAATCTACATATTCATCTCTGCTCCTCCGACGAGGTCGTCAACTTGCTCTTGCAATCGAGAACATCTTGAGGGACGTAATCCTCGCCGATCCATCAGACTGCAGCGTCGATCTCGCAGTTAGCAAGATTTTCCCTAGCCACAAGCCAAGTGCACATAGATGGGTGCAGCTGCAACATCCAAATGCGCGGTGGCTTACATGCGAAATCGGAGACCAACACTCACAAATAATGCACCTTAACCTGCTTGATGGGAAACTTCGATTGGACGGACAATCGTTGGGTGGGTTGCCGAAAGCGATTATGGACTCTCCAGAATGCGAACAACTTTTTCGTAACGTATGTACATGCTACAGCTTCTGATGCTGACAAGTGTCCCTAAATGTTATTTGCAGCAAGGCTTCTTTGTTGTACCATCTAATCTCCTAGGAATGGATTTCACAACCCTATCGATGGGGTCCAAACACAAGGTATGTGTACCCCATACGACACAATCATGGTGGTTCAAAAACACGCAGGTACACTTTTCGGAGCGAGATGATAATCTGGTGGTTCAAGCGCAATGCAATCAAACGAATGAGATCCTCGAGCTGATTCCTTCGAGAATACTCGAGAACGACCTTCCGCCATCGTTGGTCAAAAGTCATGTTCACTGGTTGAATCTGTCCAAACGGTTCCTGGAGATACGTCCTCTCAAACAGCTCTGGGAAGAATCATCAGAAAATTGGAGGATTGACTGCACAACTGGACAATATCATATGTACAAAGGTTGTGAGACCCTTGTCGACATCCGAACCCCAACGTGGGCCATGGTTTCAAAATGTTTCCAGGGTCTCAACATCCGGGACATGTTCAACAATCTCCTAATTACCATGTCACCCATCGACTCTCGTGATCACGTGCCAGTGCTACGATTGTCTGTTGCGTTGCCTCTCTACGGCTTATTATTTTTCGTGAATGAAGAGGGAGAACTAGAGTCCCATGACTTCAAGGACATGGTTTATGACGAGAATCAGTCTATTGGGACACTGTTTGGTTTAAAGAACCTCCTCGTTCTCCGGCCGAAGGCTCATCTTCCAGAGGAACTTATCCCCAGACGTGTCCTCATACCAGTTGACCTTCTCAAAATACATGCTGGTCATCCGGGCTTGGTTAGCTTGAACATCGGGCCTTCTGGTTATGCTCGACCTGGTAAACCATTATACTATGCCTACAACGTGGATACCGAACTGGGTTGCTTGATAGGGGATGGCAGCCTGACGAGCACGCAATATCTTGCCGATCTGCATGCCATGACTAGCTCTTATAGGCCTGATCCACTGACGGGAAAAACAGGTCCTCAGGCAGCACTTTGTCTCTTGCAATCAGCTGGGTGTCGTTCGGTCATGAGACTCAAAGCTCTCGGTGGCAGCAATTGGTCTTTCAAGTCAAGGTCATATCCTCAAATCAACATTGCGCGCAAGGAAATCCAACTTAGGTATTACTGGATTAAGAAAAGCGATCGGAAGGAAATCAGTCTCGGTGATGTGCGTGGTGCACAACAAGCCGCATATCTATTTCCGTGGCATGCCACTGAATCAACCACATGCGTCCCCACAGAACTTGGACTACCCCCTCTTCCACACTCGATCTCACCTCCCAGATATATACCAGATGAGGGTGCATCATGGAGGGTCACCCTCGATCGCTTCGTTTCCAACCGGCCAGCCCCGAAACTACCAGCCCGTCGCACCTTGCCTTGCCACAGCCACAAGATGTCACCAGATGATATTCCCCAACTGAATCAGTTACTCTCTCTTCTCACAAGTAAATCCGACCACTCATTTCAACGGAAATATGTCGCTAGCCTCAATATCAGCACGCAACGTGCTCGTGAGGATTCTCGAAGGACTCGCGGAGTGGTGGGGGAGAATCGCATTGCGGCACTTGAGCACCATTATGCGCAGTGCAGAGACAGCTATATTAATGCTCTGAGCATTCTCAAGAAGCATCTGGGTCCAACAACCGATCCACATGAACAAGCACTCCATCAATTTGGTCAATGGCCCCCAATTACAGCAGATGTTCTCTTGCGATACCTCGCACCTACCTCCCAGATCGACATCCCTCCATGTTGGAAGAAATGCTTGGTGTCGTTGGCACTGCTGCTTTTGGATGTTCAGCGTGCACGGAGGTTGCTCCGATTTGCTCTGGATGGTCTCGAAGAAGAGTTTTCAAAGGAATTAGAGAATGAGGGATGTGACGGGTGGAATCCTGAAGACTACCCAGAATGGTTGTTGATTCAGGTGCATTTCTGGTGTTTGTGTGATTGCGAGTCTATTGATTTTTCTGTTGCTTGTATCAGATTCAAGGAAACTTTCTCATTCGTCGCACTCAAGCAGAAACCGCAATTGAGATGATGTCCCCCAAATCCGAAGGGAACACTGTGATGCAGGTCAACATGGGTGAAGGGAAATCATCTATCATTATCCCCATCGTTGCTGCTGCTCTTGCTAACGGGAAACAACTTGTTCGCGTCATTGTTCCAAAGGCACTGACAGTCCAGATGTTTGAGTTACTGGTTGCTCGCCTTGGCGGGCTCGCTAACAGGCCAGTATACCACCTGCCCTTCTCCCGCTCCCCTGGGAACTACTGGTGCAGCGAGGCGAACATTCAAATTGATAACTTACAGGAGCTCATGTCTCGCTGTATGGCCGAACGTGGGATTTTGATTGTCCAGCCCGAGCACGTTGTGTCGCTCAAGTTGAAGAGTGTGGAGGAGCAGATACGGAAAAGCAAACTTGTCACCGACCCACTACCGAACCTTCAGAAATTGACTTACAAGCGCATCACAACAGCCATGTCGTCGAAATCTGTGAGCATGAAATTTATGTCGATGATTGTTGATTCAACTAACTGTTGAACCCTAGCTGCTGAAACAAAGCCTTGTGGGTGACATCTTTCGATCGCTGAGCCAGTCACCCGGCCATTTGAGCGAAACGCATGCTGCTCGGGATAAGCACCGTGACGAACGCGGTAGGGATTCTCACCGGGATTCGGACAATGCATCCAAGTGGCTGAGCCTTCAGAAGTGGATTTATTCTCATACTCGAGATATTCTGGACGAGAGCGACGAGATCCTTCATCCCCGGTTCCAACTGATTTACACTATGGGCCTCCAGCAGCACATGGACGGGTACCCTGATCGATGGACGATTACTCAGCAGGTCCTTGGGCTTGTGAAGAAGCACGCAGAG
>JBBPRD010000495.1:0-12704 GCA_038092855.1 Boletus piedmontensis
TGACGATATCGACGCCGTCAGATTGGCGCTTGATGACCGCTTTGAGGGCCTTGGCGACACCAAGCGGTTCGGGGGAGGGCGCGGACTCGGGGATCTCGACGTGGATGGCTGAGTCGGCACCCATGGCGAGTGCCGTCCGGAGGGTCTCGGAGGATTTCGGTGGGCCGATGGTGACGACTTTGATGGACTTGACGGCGTCTTTGAGGCGTTCCCGTATCCGGACTGCCTCTTCCACCGCTGGGAGGGGAAGCGTTCGTCAAAAAAAAAACGGTGTGTGGTGGACAAGGTGACGAGAGAACACACACCGATCTCGTCAAACGGGTTCTGTCATGGAAAGTGCAGTTGGAAGAGATGGAGCGGCTTTGGGAGGAGAAGACGCACCATCGAGTGTTTGACATTGAGGTCGATGCCAGTCTGCTCGGGGTTGACGCGGATCTTGACGGCATAGTCTACTGCCCTTCAAATAGAAATGGGGTGAGTGGGGCCTGTATAAAGGATGTGTGGATGATTTACCGCTTCACTGGGACGAGGATGTTGAGCAGGCGTACAGCAGAAGGTCTCATCCTCTAACGTTGTGGTATCAAAGTCAGCGTGGCGTGTTCGGCTTTTCGGGGAAAAGAGTGACAGCATGCATTTCGAAACAACTCCATGTCCTTTAGCTGACTCGATGGGCATTGCAACGTTTCTCGCAAGAAAGTGTGCTTCAATGACATGGACTGCCTCAAAGTTGAACATCTCAGATGCAACCGGGGTCACTCTTTTGCTCCAAACTCGAGCTCGACGCATTACCGATAATGACCGAATTAGACTAGTAGCCCCTCTCCTGCATGGCGTAGGCAAATGACAGTTGGAGGTGCTTGATAACTTTATGTACAAAGATGCGCTGTATATGAAACACAATGACTGTATGCATCAATAGATTGCTACACGTCGCAACAGTTCAACGTTCAGCATTCAACTAGCAGCTGTTTCTCGCAGCAACCATCAACTTTGCAAGCATGGAATTGGGTCGCGCAAGAAGCTCCCGAGGTGAAGCAGACTCAATCGGTACACCCTGCTCCATTACCAACATCTTGTCGCACCCTTCCAGTATTCTGTCGCTCAGTCGGTGCATGAAATTCAGAATAGTTGCTTGAGGACAGCTCCGGCGCATCGCCTGCTGGATGAACATATCAGGATCAGCATCGATCGATACAAACGCCTCATCCAACAGTAGGATCCTGGGGTTGCGTGGGATGGCAGCCGCGAGGCACAGCAGTTGGCGCTGGCTGACAGAGTAATTTGACCCGTTATCCTCGACGACAGTGGTCAGCTTGGACTCTTGGGAAACAGCAATGTTCTTCAGACCGACAAGATCGAGGGCATGCCAGAGCGCATCCGCACCGTTTCTATGCTTGCCAAAATCGAGAGGAGCGGATCATGCTCGAGAAAATGAAGGGAGCTGCAGACGCCAGGTTCAGAGCGTGAATGCATATGAATTGTGAAGCGAACGCGCGCTGCTTACCTTGGGGTATCACCTGCATACCACGGCGCAAAGTCGACACACCAAGAGGCTCGATGTCTACCGAAGAAAGCAACAGAGATCAGAAAATGTTGGTACAGATCGATAGCTCATTCTTACCTCTGCCATCGATCTCGACCATGCCATTACTGGACCAAGTCACGCGAAACAACAAAGACAGAAGTGTGGACTTTCCAGAACCAGTGCGCACAACGACAAAGATCGGCAGGAATGATATGCGGCATCAATGTCACGCAGAACAATCTCGCCACGCGAGGGCCAGCTCCACTCAGCAGGGTCGGAACCAAGATATGTGGGATCTCCCTTCGAGAGCGAAGTGGTGTAGTTCATGAGACGTTCAACAGCATTCATCTAGGGATGGCTGACTGAGTTCACGGTCTAGGGAATATTCTCTTCAACGGACCTCTGCTTCAACGTTGGTGGCATTCTTGAAGAGCAAGTTCATGATGTAGGTGAGCATCGATGCATAGGTCAATGCGGGTACGAATTGGGTGCCGCTCTCGACTACCTTGGTGTGTGCAAGCATCGCAAGCACGAAGACAATCGACGAAGACATGATTTCCATGCGAAGGGTGACCCAGAATTCTGGCCAGACTTTTGGCCATTCCGAAAAACGGTGAAAAACTGACATACCGGCATACATCCTCAAGAACGAAGGTCTGTTACTTGTGTCTAGGGGTCCTCCAACTGCATTTTTGAAGTCAGTCTCGCGCTCATAGGCCATGATCGTCGGTATTCCATCGAGGGTTTCGTTAATGCGAGATTGAAGTGGACCGCATCCAAGAGACTCGAGATGCTTGAGCTCACGGAGGGACTTGCGGTAGAATTTGAGCACAAACCAATAGATGATGATGATTGGGAACACGAAAGTTAGCCAATTCATGAGTGGAGATCGATGAAGTAGATGTCGTGCATGAGATGCTGATCAATAGACTCGATGTGCTTGGGAAACCGGTTCGTGATGCGGCCGATTGGTTGGCTCTCGAACCACCACATGAGAACATAGAAGTCACCTGGAAGGGTTTTTGGAGTGGAATGTGCGACTGGCACGAATGCTGCTCAGGAGAATGGTCATGTTGAGAATGACTAGTATACACGTTAAGCCCAAAAAACGTAGAGGAAAGATGCAGAAAGCTCACCAACGGCGAGAATACAGGCGAAACCGATTCCATCATATATGCCAGTCCAAGCTTGAGCTTTCTCGTGCCAAGTGTCTTCCGTCCACAAAGTGAGCCATTGGTTCAGAATGATGACGACGCTGCCTTGTAGGAGTATGATTTCAAGTAGCGGCATGACAATCATACCAATACCGCCTGCCAGTAGCTTTGAGATACGCCCACCATGTTGCTGCACCAGCGACACCTGTGTTGCGCTCCTCCTCGGCGATCACTGCCTGGTCAGTGGGGGGTTTTTTTTTGCTGAACTGTGGCCTTCTGAGGACCAGGAGTACTCTTGCGTTCCTCATCCTTCGTATTACCAGAGTCCTCCAAATACCCCTGAACCTTGCTGAGTAGGCGGGTGAGCTCGCCATTCCTAACAACAAGATCATCGAAGGAAGCTCACTCGACAGCGGTACCAACAACGATGCTATGGTCGACCTGGTTGAGATACTGGAGCCGGTGAGTAACGAGAACACGCGTTTTGCCATACAAGGCGCGTCTGAATCGGCTCCAGCATTGGATGACAATAACCTCGACGACGACTGGCATTCGAATAAGAGCTGCGGTATTATGAGGGCAAAACTGTTGGCACAGAGGACCATGGTTGAATGGCAGGGCTGAAGATGCCCTTAACTTGGCCAGAAATATGGCAATGGACAAAACTTTCCAGGGATCTCTTCGTCTGAGCTATCCTGACTAAATGTCATAAATTGGCTCATTACAATTAGAGTAACATGAAAACACACGAGACCCCTTGATGGGAAAAAAAAATCGGGATATCTATACATAAAAAGTGTCGAGACTCTATGATAGTATATCGAGAACATCGTTTCTCATCTAGAACTTGTCGACTTCCACACCAGAGTCGCTAGCGGTATCATCGGTAATCTTAGGTCTACTGGCAGCTAGGCCATAGGCATTCTTGTAGAAAACAATGTTCCCTTCATCCTCCACGAACTGCGACATCCATCAATATCTCGCAAGCAAGACAGAACATCTGATAATACCTTGCACTCCTTGAAAACTCGGCAAACTTCTCTCCATCCGCCAGGAGCTCCGTGGAGAACGATGCCAGCTTGCTTTAAACGCTGACGAAGAGCGTCAGAAGCTTCCCATCTACGCGAAGCGAGTTAGTCTGTCGTGAATAACGTCAATGACGGGCTTACGCATTGTAATGCGGGATCTTGCTGGAAACGTGGTGCAAGACATGGGTTTCGGAAATACCATGAGTTGCGTGAGCCCCGATCCAACCCATGAGCTTCCCACAGTCACCCAAAAGGCTGCGATCGAGGGTAGCCAAAGCGCCACGGGGGAATGTGAACTCTGACGCGCGGTAGTGAGGGAGAAGGGGATCGGTATGTTGCAGGAACGTGATGAGTACTAGCCAGTGGTTAACCCTGAGATACTTGATCAGCAACAGAGAATCCTAGGTATATAGGGGCTCACCATAGGTAAGGGACCAGGTAAAGGCGGAAGACATCCCAGAAACCGAATTTATAGATAGACGCAGCAATTCCAGCCAACCAGAACAAAACGCCTATGTCTGATAGGATAACTGAGCCACATTGGTGGGGCGCAAACATGGCAGCATTCGGGTTGAAGTCTGATCGGGCTTGATGGAAGTGCTCACAATA
Source organism: Boletus piedmontensis (assembly GCA_038092855.1). Lineage (NCBI taxonomy): Eukaryota > Fungi > Basidiomycota > Agaricomycetes > Boletales > Boletaceae > Boletus > Boletus piedmontensis. Next base: position 4,317 of record JBBPRD010000495.1, read on the forward strand.
AAAAGAAATATCCACTCACGACTGGTGCCGGCAGGGTATCGCTTTTGACCAGAAGCATTGCGGATCAGGTACGCGGGCCATCCACCAAGCTAAGGGAAGCATGAGTATAGCACAGTAAAAGACGATGGATTAAAAACGTACGAGATAGCCAGCAGCGCCGAGAGTAGCGCCGATCGGAGAGTCTCCAAGAGCATCCCACAATTCTTTTTTGACCTTGTCGCTTATGCTCGAGCCCAGGATATTCTCGCGTGTAGGATCGAAGGCGGGCAAACCGAGTTGGGAGCGAGTCTTGGGAACGAAGACTTGGTCTTGGGTCATATGGCCAGTCGAGGCATGGTGCTTCGCATGTGTAATCCTCCAAGAATGATATGGAACACCCAATCTGGAATTTCAAATTCAACACACCGTGTCAATCACGTGACATCCTCGAACGAAAAAAGAATAAAATCACGTACGCTGAATGGAGCACCCAACCCACGCTGTGGTTAATAAACTTGGAGTCGGAGAATGCTTGATGCCCGCACTCATGTGCTATGACCCAAAGACCAGTGGCGAAAAGACCAGTCCAAAAACCGTACAGGGACCACAGTGAAAGCCGCGCTACTGGGTAAAGAATGGGATGAGGCAAAGTGATGGCCTCCGGAGTGATGAAAGCGTCAAGGAACGTAGCAGCCTTGTAAACACCACCAATGACGATGCAGTCCCACGCGCTGCCACGGAAATTACGCGTCAGCCAGGTCGTAGAGGAACAAGCAGATGCCATACATGTAGAGCGACGAACGAATGGCAGAACGTTTGAAGCAGTGTGCACTGTACATTGCAACGAGGTTAGCTGGGTGCAGTTAAAGGCTGAAGAGTGGCGGCGAACGTACGGGATGACACCCAACAAGTCTTTGATAGTGAGGTCTGGAATAATCACCTCATTTTGCTTAATAGTCGTCACGCCATCTTTCGATTGGATACTCATAGTGATCGTGGTCAACGTAACAAAACTTCTGGTCTATGGTAGCAGTCCAAAGAAGAGTCAGAGGGAAAGGGGAAGTATCAGGGAGGAGGGAAGGGACACAGTGAATCTTGGCGTGAAGCCATTTTATTGGGGAAAAAATGCATGGGCCGGATTCGGCCGGACACGTGGTATCTAGGTGGCCAGATTTAGTAAAACAGGTTTGATTGAGACCCAAGTTGACACAGTCAAGCTTAACAGATTCCTCTACAGTCTAAACTGAACCGAGGCTTTGAGAACTACTCGAAGCCAGCAACGTTCGCGAAGCATGATGGCTGCAAGCAAGCAAACTTGACTGACAGGTGAGAACGTTGTGGCAAATAATGGTGTATTTTTATCCACGTCAAGCGACATCAAGCGACAAGTTTGAAATCACATCACAGCGCCAAGATCGGATGATACTGTGGAGGGAGTTAGTGGCAGTTACTAGCCATGTCAAGATGGAACAAAAGGTCAGTTCAGTGCTTGCAATCGTGCTGCTAGACCCTCTAGGAAAGCAAAACCATCCTTAGTAATCGTACGGCTACTGCTCCTGTTCGTCACAGCTCCAAAATCTGCCACCATCTGAGCAAGCGCTCTATTGTCTGGCGCCTTTCCCACCTCCCGTTTCAACCTCGTGAACAGGTTCAATTTCACAAGGGCAGGCTGGATTTCGACTGCCTGATCCAGATTGGTACTCCGCGTTCGCGATGTCCGCATCGGTTGCACGACCGCTGCCGGGTTACCGAGTTGCTTGTACAAGGCGTCCAAGAAGCAGAAGCCTTCTATAGTCAACGTTCTCGACGTTCCAGTGTCCTTGATGACTGTGACGAATTCTACCACAATCTTTGACAGAGTAGTGTTATCAGTGGATTTCAACACTGCCACCCGTAGCTGCGAGAGTCGTTCTGACTTCTTGATGCGTACAGGTGCACGTGGTGATGACGAGTTTTTCGGTTGCTCTACAGTTCGGCACCCTTCAGTGGAATCGCCAGCGAGATCACCGACGTCACCCTCTTCCTTCGCATCGTTTGGCTTCGCTGCCTGTGTGCCTGGTGTGGGCGCGTTCGTCTGGTCAGCGAGGGCTGGCCGCTGATTCAGCTGGAGCTTGGCGAGATCCTGGAGTACATCTTCCATTTCTGAATTAGTGCATGCAGGGCGTTTGGGCACCTTTTGTAGGACCGGTTTTGCCTAGGACCGATATCATTTCACCCAAAATAAAATCGATTCATGTAATGAACCGTACCTGTTTGGGCGGCGGCCAGATAAACTTGTCAATGTCTGTGAACCCGTTCTCACGGGCGAGTTCTTGGAACTCGCTCATCCAGCGTTCATAATCAGGTCGCTCAGCGAATTTCAATCGTCGACAGTACCTGAGGAATTCTTCGAACTCCGAGGGCATTCCACGACAGAGATCCTCTGGGCGAGCAAATTGTTTGGCACGCTTTATACGCATGTGCTGCTCGTCTGTCTTGGGTACACCATTGCGAGTCCACGGAAGTCCCCCAGGGGTAAGAAGATGGATGAACATCAGTGCAGCAGCTTCAAGGTCGTCCCGACGAGACGGAACTGCAGCATAATTCATGGGAATGTATCGACCACCGATAGAGCTTGGGACACTGACCTTTGCCCTTACAGTGAACGCCGACTGATGTGAACCAATAATTCCCCATAAAATCTCTTTTTTGCTTCGAATCAGGAATGTGACGGCGAGTGAAGGGATCGATGTAGCGTTTGGAGAATCCGAAGTCGATCATGTAGATCAGCGTGTTGTTTGGTGGTTGACCGACTGCACAGTTTCCAAGTTGAATGTCGCGATGGAGGACTTCCCGCTGATGCATTGTCTGGAGCCGTGATATCTACAATAAAGCATAATCAATGAGTTGATCCACGGATATGTCCAGTGGTGTCACAGTACCACTTGGTAGGCAATCGAGCAAACGCTCCGCAAATCAAACGTCTTCTTGCCGTTGTTTTGGTATATACTATCTAAGCTTGATCCAAGCAAACTGATGACAAGATAGTGCCATTTCCCCTGCACGCCAGACGCGAATAGATTCGGCATGCCTTCTCCCCCTTGTAGCAAAGGATAAAAATATTCTTCATATCGGTTAGTGGGGCACTCGTGATTGACGTCTTGGACTTTGAGTGCAACACAATCTCCACTGTACACGTGGGAAGCGCTGAAGATCGAACCTACGTCCCTTTGGCTGAGCAATGGTACCAGGAAATAACGACCACCAGCTCACCAGAGTAACCAGATCCCAGCCGTGTGTGCAACCAATAATTACCTAGGCGGCGAGGTATCTCTTCAGATTTGTGGGTCATTATGGGTCCTCAACCGAAATGTCTGCAAGGATGCAATGTTGCAGTCAGCAATTGAGGGAGGCTGTCGGGTTCAGCAGAGGTGCTTGACGTTCCCGTGGAGGCCGAAATATAAATGCGACGCGTGGTCAACCCAAACATGTTCAGCTTCACTTACGGGAGCGCGTCAGTCACGTGAACACCATAATATCATTGTACAGACAGCTACAATTACACAACAGTTACTCCATGCACCCTTTAGTCGACACACATTGTAAAAGAAAAGTGTTATGATGGATTTTACAATTGCTTTGCTGATTTCTCTGCAAGTATGCCCGACAGCTCGGCAGCCAACTTGAGCGCACGAGGCGTATCATACTTGTCCATGACGACTTCCACGAGCTGTATTTTCCCTGCGTCGGAGAATTGGGGGTCATCCAATAGTTTGTCCAGTCCGTGCTTGTCGCTGACAGTGTAGGATCTCGACAACGTGCCATCGACATCCCCCAGGGTCGTGAGAAGCGACGTCCATTTCCTAATCTCGCGTCAATATCTTGAAACCATGATTCAAAGGATATCGTCACTGACCAGTTAACGATGTCATTATACTTCCTGTCCACGACTCAGGACTGGATGTTAGATGAAGAAAAAATGTAACTCACCTGTTCATGCCGTGAAGGTGCCTCTCGATGTTGTAACCCGCATTGTTGATCAGGAAAATGATCGGGGTAAGCCGATGGTGGATCATAGTGGAGAGTTCCTGGACAGTGAGTTGCCTGAAGATTGATTAGAACACGATTAGCACAAAAACGGTTGGGCCTACATGCTGCCATCACCGATGAAGAGAATAACGCGACCAAGCCCTTTGTCACGGGCGGCGAGGGCCGCTCCTAGAGTGCTCCCTATGGAATGCCAAGGTTACCTCGCTACTACGTGTTTGTTCTAGCCACTTACCAACAGTCCAGCCGATGCTGCCATACAGTATCTGACTCACGAATACGGATTGCTCGGGTAACGGAACATCTATGATACCAAAACTCGAAGTTCCTATCACTGCACTAAGTCCGGGCCATACAAGCAAAGATACTAATCTCGCACCTGTTTCCGCAACAATCACATCTTTCCTTCTAAAGAATTTGCTGACTCGAGGCCAGAAGTAAGCTTGTGTGATATCATTGTTATGTTCCACAGGGATTTCCAGCTTAGGTCTAGGAACAACAAGTTGGCTAGCCTGGTACCGGTGGTTCGTCAAACGGGAGGTGAGCTTTGGGAGCAAAAGCTTCATCCCGATCCCCGGAAAGTGCGCGTGGCGCACGAGAGTATGGTCGGAATGTAACTGAAATCGACTCGGAATCTCGCTGGAACTCAAGCACGAAAGGACGCATACCTCGATGACGTGAGTGGCCAGAATTCGATATGTGAACATCCCAGTGTTGAAATCTGATTTCAGTGCGCCAATAGACAGTATCAACTTGGCCTTTTCTACGTATTGCCTGATCACAGGGTCACTGATGGATCCTATGTAAATCTTTGATGACCAAAGGTGAACAACAAATCAAGCAAGAGCAACGAAGACATACACCACCATATCGATCGTACTCATCACTGATCGCGGTTTTGCCCATCGGTGTTGAGTATACTGGAAAATGGGTTGCAGTGACCAACTCTTTCACTTCGTCCTGTACGTCATGCCGAAATACGCAAGCGTCGACTAGAATAACAATGTTACTATTGGCTTCATCAATAGCTTTGGTGATCTCATCCAATACGAATTCTTCCACGTCAGGATCATTTGGGGGAGGTGCACGGGATAGTGGTATCTTCAACCGATTAGCCGATATTGTTTCAGATGGCATATTGCTCGGAAGTGACAGGTAAACGGGTCGAGCCTGGAGCCAGGTGAATGCTCGGCTTGAGTTGATAAATTACGAAACGTACGCGGGTGATGCAGTCAGTAAGAATACGATCGATTTCTACGGCGGCTTGCACTTTGTTCATTAGCGTTGCCTGTGATATGGTTACCTGTTCTGCGGCCTTGGTAAAAACATCGAACCTGTCAGCAGATGTGAGCGACATTTTCGTCTAGCCGTGCTTGGCAGCACCTTCCGTCTCCCAGGGTGTGATGAAGCAAAGGCCTTGTCTTCAGTTGAACAGTACTGGGGACCCCTACTATGTGGAGTACCGGAACCATCTCAGAAAATGCTAAATCGGACATGAGAAGTTGGACATGGTAACAAGGGATGGTATTGCCTCACCACCCGCTATGCCATTTATGGCGCTCAGTTCTCCAACGCCGAACCTAGTATAAAGGTTAGAGAGATCGTACGATGATCAGGATCTTATGTACGTTGTAACGACTACTCCTATGCTGTGTGGCTTGACTCTTGCATACCCGTCGGCAGCATACGCTGCATTGAGCTCATTACTGCAACACTGCATCAGGCGGGGACCTCGATGCAAGTGAAATATATACCAGTTCCCAACCCACTGGATCTTGGGGTGATCCTCTATGTAATCCTTGAGGACGAGCCTGTCAATGAGACGATCAAGCTCAGCATACACTCTACAGACGCACTAGGAATGCTAGATGATGTGTGAGCATCACCCATAATGAGTATCAGTGGGACTGAATGGACTGGTACTACATACGCATGTTGAAGTCACCAGGCACTCCGAAGATAGACTGAGGGGAATGTTATCAATACTTCGTAAACGGTAGAGGGGACTCGGATATACAGTGACTCCAAGCTGTTCCAACCTAGTCAGGAGGTAATCTGCGATAGTGATTTGATCATGGTCTTTGTTACCGATTGCGAGAGACTGTAACTCGTGGCGGAGGCGGGCGACCTCTGATTGGGCTTCAGCTAAAGTCGCTTCCATAGTTTGGGGTGTAGGGAAGAAGATGGAGAAAGGCGGGTCTTGCTCTTTATATCTCTGGCTACACGGACCGAGCCAGACACAGCAGATATCGGGGAACTGTAGTATTATTATACACCGTTCCTGTTTCATATGATAGCACATGACCAGACAGTAGTCATGCCAAAATTCCAGACTGGTCTATATGACATCACCGTGACGTTCTACTACTTCTTCTGATAACATTATTCTAGGCCCTAGCATGTCATATCTTATAGTCAAAGATTCAAATCATGTGTAGTATAAACCGGGCCTTATGTTCCACATTCATTCCAACCATCATCAGCTCTTAAGCCTACCAGCTTAATTTGCTACACTCAATCATCAACTGTTTGGTTCAACTTGAACTCATGTAAAAGTGAGACTCTAATTTACCTGGTTTGTCTGGCACATCTGGGATCTCTGCGACCGTGTAACTCACGAGGTGCGACAAGCGCTGCTGCGATGAACCGCTGGACGCAGAAATCGTTACGCACGGAATACGGGTATTCAACGACGTGGTCCTGGAAACCACAGAAGGGAAGACAGTCAGGGGCAGACATAGGTAGCGGCTGGGCGTGGAATTTGAACGCCATAGTTTTGACAAAATCGATGAGCTGGAAGTCGTCGTGCTTAATGTCGGGTCAAGGGGAACCTACCTTGCAAGGTAAATACGGTGCACCGCGCCGTAAACCGCGTTTCCAAATACCCAAGAAAGTCCAATGTGTCGACAAAGTCTTGTTTTTGACCTTCGTCCCATTTCAAGAGTCGATGGCTCCCGAGTAGACTGGTGTCTTACACAGTAGAGCAAGAAGGAGATTATTCCCATCTACGTTTATCGATGCCTGTTCGTCGTCAAGTATACCCATATACGTTACAATAAGCCTGCCAGTGACCTCCAACCAGTTGCAGTGTCTTTTCAGACTTTCTTCCTTGAATCTACTATCCAACATTGGCAACGTCAGCAGAAGATCAACCAATCAAGTCTGGCTCACATTTTCTTGCAACGGGAAATGTAGCCTCGTTCCCCTCGAAGATCAATAGCGACATTTTTTGCACCCTCAATACCTTGAAAGATATTCGATCATAACTTTGGATGTTTCCATCCCATAACCTGTCCCCAAAAACTTGGGCTACAACGCAATGTCAAAGAAACCATCTCTATTCTTAAGTTCTTGAACCATGACGCTGCACCCATAAACCCCTCGTCCCTCGCAGAGAGCGAACATGAAGTACAATGTGGACTGCTGCGTCCGCTTCTTCAAGTTATTCTGTATGCGTTAGGGGGCGAGGTAGAATGGATTCGTTCGTTGCAAGACTTACACTTGGGCGTTTTTACGTAGTGTGATGCGGTCGTCAACATCGATATCTTCGAAACCGCGAAGCAAAAACGATCGGCCGTAAACATGACCGGGGCTCCTAAGATGGGGTCAAAGGGATTAGCATAGTTTTGGCACAGAAGGTATGCAACTATAGCCGCGTAGAGCGATTGTTAGCACCGAGCAGCCTAGTCGGGAGGTATCCCAGCATTTCACTTGGAACGCTCGGGGTGGAGAGAGTATACCCTAGATATCCATTACAACGCGACTACAACCTTTGTCGAGATAGATTAGCGGGTACGAGTGGGGAGCTCATATGGTCGAGTGATAGGTTAGGTGTCAGCACGGGGATTAGAGAAGCAGTGGAATGCTGTATTTTTGAGATGTGCATGCATCATACCATATCATCATAAAATCAACAATCATGGGCGACCATGGCAAGAGCATGCGGAGAACCGGGATATGCGGGGGATGTCCGGGGACAATACATTTATTCGTCGTCTTCCTCCTCACCTTCCTCTTCTTCCTCCTCATCCTCATCCTCCTTTGCGGCCTCGACAACAGCAGTTGCGATTCGGTCCAAGTCGCGTTGACCGTCCTGGCTAATTCTCCGACCACCGTTTTCGGTTTGCTCGAGAACACCGATCTTCTCCAGGGCTTGGCAGATCTTGCGTTGTACGGAAGCGGAGGCGGAGGCGTGGTGTGAAGGACGGTTACCACGTCTGTTGCGACCACCATGGAGTTTTGCAAGCTTTCCAATGCCGACGTCTTTGCGAAGGTAAATGTGCCGTGCAAGGGCAGCTACAGTTCCAGGGTGGTGACATTGAGCGGGGGGGGGAATTCGAGGTGTTTGAGATGATTACCTGCACGAACGTAGTACCAATCGGG
>JBBPRD010000496.1:0-12700 GCA_038092855.1 Boletus piedmontensis
CGAGGGAAGGACCGCGCGTGTTTGTCGGGCGTCCGCTCGAGTCGTGGAAGGTCCGTGGGGTGCGGGATCTGGAGCCGAGCGTGGGCCTCGAGAACATCCGACCGGACGAGGGAAGGGGCAAAGGGGGGAGCACAGCCGACGACCATCTCGTACTCGCACCCGCCTCTGGTGCCTCTCGCCGACGTCGGTGCTACATCGGCAACCCTGCGCCGCTGCACGAGCCATATGGACGGATGCCACGAACGACGAGTTCGACGCCCCTGTCATCGCGCTGCTCGACCCCTATGCTCGACTCGGACAGGAGCCTCACTCCGCTGTCCGAGTTGGAGGCGGAGGCGGCTTACTGGCCACAGCCGGGGGTAGGGGAGTGTTGCTCGTGGCCGCCACCACCGCCGGGCACGATCGTTCACGATCCCTCGTTGGATCCATCTGGTCCGTCTGGTCCCGATTTTGGGAGGGAACTGGTGGGTTCTGTGATACCTGGTGCTGTGGGTACAGGAACGGACGCTGTTGGACAGCAGGGTCAGAGTTCGGATTCGAGTTCGGGCGTGGAGATGGATGCGGGTGCGAGTGCGGATATGGACGTGGACATCGCTGCGAACGGGGACGCACGGGGGTCAGCGTCGACGGCGCTGTCGGAGCGAGACGTGGCAAGAGCGATCAGTGCTGCGCTGGGTGCGCTCTCAGCGCTCAGCGTCGCATTTCCCTCTTGAACTTGGGGGATCTTCTTTTTTTTTTTCGAATCACGTTCACAAACTTATGAGCGTATTATCCATCTATATATGGGTTATGCTTGGTTATATAAAGCGAAAGAGGGTGGAGAGTACAACGTTAAAATAGGATGAACACGTCTTTAATCGTTAAACACGGGTGTACTGGTATGCCTGAACGCAAATAAAGGAACATGAGGTGCGTAGTATATGCGTCGGGTTCGTCCAAAGACGGTACACGGGTCACATCTGGGGCAAACGGTGAGGTGAGGTGTGAGGATATGGCGCACGAACGTGGAAAAAACTGGATACGGTGACGTACCAGCCACATCCAAAACGCTTCCAACTTGTTCCTGGGTGGAGGATCATCGTATCTGTTCGGATTGACAATGTATGATCAGTTCCCGTGTGCGGGCACACAATAGGAAGAGAAGGGAGAGAGGGGACGTACGTCATGGCATCGAATTCGGCCACGTTGGTGACAAAGTCCATCTCGTCTGGTTTGATGATGGGCACGCGCATGATGATCTTGGCGCCGATGTAGAGAACGGGGAAGAACATGATCGGGAAGTAGTCCGTCACGAACGTGGCGGTGGACCAGTTACCAACGAGGAAGACTTCCCAAGCGCTAAACTGAAGGGCAAGATTCGAAAGATATGAGCCATATGCATGTGGGGAATGAGTGGAGGGGGAGGAGGGACACGCACGAAGAGTACGAAAGCGGACCCACAGGCAGACCACCATGCGGCATATGGCTGTCCCCTGGGAGCAAACGGGAGTGTTTTCCTGTCGATGCCCTGTGCTTTCAGGCCCTTGTAGAACCTGAGATATGTCACTCCGATACCAAACCAGGTGACGAGACCGGCGGTGGCGGAGAAGTTTGAGAGCCAGGAAAAGACGATGCCGGAACTGGTCCCGAGCGTCATGTATGCGAGGAATGCAAAGCAAGAGCAGACTCCGACAGCGACGTAGGGCAACCCAGAGCGCGTCGTGCGATGGAAGATTTTTGGAGCACTGCCACAAGCAGCAAGACCGTCTAAGGGATCAATGTGTGAGCTATATATGAGTGCGATCACTGAAAAGATGGTCTGCATACATAAACTACGTGACGCGAGGTAGAGGTCACTCGAACTAGCAGACCAGGCGGAGGTTAGAATGGCAGCGTTGAGAATCTAAGAGTGTGTCAGTATCTGAGATGAAACTGGACTCTCCGATCTCCAATCTCCAACGTACCGAAGGTAAGACCTTGATACCAGCTTCGTTGAAAGCAATGACGAACGGCGAGGCAGAAGCGTTGCTGGAGTTGAGGTTGAGCAATGGGTTGTTGGAAGGGACAAGTAGACCGATAACAATCACGCCCCCGATGTAGAATACCAGAACACGGAAGAAAACCCTCTTGATTGCCTTTGGGACGTTTCGGCGGGGATTCTTTGCCTCAGCAGCTGCAATCTGGTGACAGGTCAAGCGGAGCATATAATGGTTACGATGGAGAAACGAACTGCTACTGCTTCAGTGCCGAGATACGCGAACGCAGCCTGGGTAGCGACGCTGCAGGTGCCGAGGAAGTGACCTTTTGGACCAGTGAATCCATAGTAGTTCGTGAAAGGTCCCGGGTTCTTCCAGTATCGGAACCCGATGCGATCGTGCTTTGGACCTCCACCTAAATCAACAACGATACCAAGAATAATCATTCCTGTTATTGTAATGACCTTTATTGAGCTAGATACAGATCTGTGAGAGAACAAACGAATGGAAACCTGATGCTGAGAGTTACCTGAACCAGAACTCGGCCTCTCCGTATGCACCTATGGCGGATTGTGAGAGGAAGGAAAGAACTACAGAGAAAATTCTCACCAGCTCCAAGGGCATTAATCCCAATGGCAACGACCAGGCACACGGTAATCCAGACGGCAGGGCTGGTAGTCGTATCCCAAAAGCTGATGATGGCTGCCGCCGCAGACAACTCGGCTAGAAGACATTCAGTATGAAGGACTTTTTCATGTTGGATCATACGAACCAGGTAGGGTCAGCTACGTTAGGAGAGTAAGTGAAAATGCTAGATTCGATGCTGAAGTGATCTTACCGTCCATCCATACCAGTAATTCCAACCAGTTGCAAAAGCATAGGCAGGGTCGATAAATCGCTCAGCGAGTTTGATGAAACCACCGGGGAGGGGTAGGAAAGCCGACATTTCACCAAGGGAGACCTGTGATGACAGATTAGACGATGTGTTTCCGGAGTGGGGAGACAGGTAGAGACCATGGTAGCAAAGCATATCGATCCAATAAAAAGGTAACCCAAGAGGATACCGACGGGACCGCCATTCATAAGGGACGAAGCCGTTCCAAGGAAAAGACCGGTACCAATGACACCGCCAATACTGGAAGCACGAGTGAGTCGCGGTTAGAACGGTGAGTGTAGAGGGAGATATACCTGATCATGGCAACATGACGGTTCTTCAGCTTACGCTGGAGGGTGGTATGAGCCTCGGGGGATACTGCTTGGCCCTCGATCGAGTTTAGGTCTGCCACATCATACGGCTTCTTCTCGGAAGCCATGGTGAGCGAAGGAGGAGAAGGGGTGTTAGAGAGCGAGGACACCTAAATGGTATTAGTATTTAGTATTAAGTCTTATCCGGGACGGCCATGTGGTGGTATCTTTCACCGGCTGGTACCTTGCGCGATGCCGATAAGGTGGTGCCTGGGCCCGTTGGATTCGGGTCAGTTAGGATGTACCCGAATACCATCTCCTCCGCGTCTCATATCATTTCCTCTCCATTTTCGGGATTCACATTGGCCCCGACCTTCGCTTGCGCGCCGCTGTTAGCTGTATATTGATAACGAACGAAACACTTACACCAGAATCCGGATAAGATGTTAAGCCCTGGGTGGCCGTCTGACCAGTATCGACGTGGCAATTCCACCATTCAAGGCGTACGTAGCTCCACTCGGAGTTTCACACCCAGCGGCAAGGTTGAGAACTGTTGAACCGACCTGTCAAGACGTTGCGTGGCATCAGAGCCAAGACCACCCGATCAAACTGACCGTGTTTTCAACATGGAGGTGCCACATCATCTCAGCGGTCTGGCATCACCGCCAGTTACAGCCGCCTCGTGACCAACTGCACAGTGCCAGAACGTCCAAGAGACGATTTTGTGCTCCAGTAACACCATTCTCGCCATTGGTGGTGATGGCAGTTCCTTGATCACTGGTCGGAACTACAGGCAGTGGCTTATGCCATGACATGGGAGCCTCGTCCAAATCAATTCACACAGACATCCACTGGCAGCTGCCACGGCTGCGATAAGCACATACTTCCTGAAAGAACATGTCCTCCAACGCTATCTCGCTTCTACGCGACGTCGATGCTTACATGTTTGATGTGTTCGGGACGACCGTCGATTGGTTCACGACGGTGAAACGTGAAGTCGCTCGCCGAAGTCACGGGGAAATCCATCAAGGTGCGTCTCGACTCTTCCGCATCGCACGCTCTCCGCCAATGGTACATGCACCACCGAGCACTTACGATGATTCATTCTACCCACTACTACGATTGCCCTTGCTCGTGATGAATCACCCATGGTGCGTGTGAACGAGCAGACCAGGATGCCGTAGACTTTGCGCGCGAGTGGCGACAAGGGTATTTCACAAACATGTAAGTAAGTCATTGCCCACTGCCATCTCCGAACTGCCAGCGCCCTCAAGTGGACATTTTCAAATTCGAAGCCCGAGGGTTGCCAGGAGATGGTGGAAGGGAGGAAGGGCTTTTCTGACAACGCAACTCACTCGAAACGTTTTTGTCCCAACACCCTTTTAGTCGCAATGTGAATGCAGGTGGCGAGGGTAGTCTCAACACCGATCTCGTCCATCGACAGGCAAGTACTTTCAAAAAAAACACCCCACCCAAGGGTCTGCACCTCGGAAGGGTGCCTTGGGGCCAGCTTACCACGCTGCGCGCCACTGTTCTCACACCCGACAATACAAATATTTTTCATAGGTACTGGATGGGATGCTTGCGTCCCCGCGCTGGTCCCACCTCGCCACTGTGTGGGACGAATCCGCACGTAACGAATTGGTGCAGGTGTGGCATGACCTGGATGGTAAGCCCTCTTTATTTCTCAAGTGCCACGTACCCTACATGTCATCCATCTCTGAGCATACCCACCGACAGTGTACGAAGACACCATCCCAGGGCTCGCCGAACTCCGCAAATCTGGAGTCGTAGTCGCCCTATCGAACGGGAACTACAGACTACTGATGGACCTGGTGAGTCGATTTGCAGGCAGGCGGGGGCGAATTCGCCCTTGGCCTGGACTCGAAGGGATTGGACCAGTGACCGCTCTATATACAGGCAAAGAACAAGCAACTTCCGTGGGACGGTATCTTGTCGACCGAGTTCTTTGGGGTGTACAAGCCGTACGTGTTCGATTCCTGTGCATTCTGGTTACCTTGGTGCTGAGAATGCCGTGACGATGATGCGGCGCTCTGGCGCTGATCGGGTTCCGGAATAGAATGAAACAAGCGTATCTTTCCGCATCGTACCACCTGGGCGTCCCGCCGGAACGTATTGCGATGGTCGCCGCACACAGCTGGGACGTCGAAGGAGCTGCACGTGCGGGGCTCAAGGCTATATATGTGCCGCGTCCTGCAGAAGATACTCAGGAGGCTAGAGAAAACACGCGGAGCAAGGCGGAAGGAGGGGTGGTAGACTTGGTGGTGAGGGACTTCAAGGAACTGGCTACGCTTGCAGCCGAGGCGAGGAAATAGGCAACGTGACCCAACCAAGGAGCCTATGTAAGAGAAGTATGCATCGACATATCACATGTAGCGCCACATGGTGTGAATGAGGTCTCTTGGGCGCAGGGCCAACATCTCAGATCGCCAGGCTGCGGAGGCATAATCATCCGTGGGGGGTTTTGATTGTCTTTTATTTTAATTTTATCCTGTCTCCACTCTCCAAGTCACATGCATCGGCGCTACACCAGGCGCAGCAGACTGTGGCATGTATGACTCAACTTGGTCAAGTGGATATGGGAACAGATTAGAAATCTGTTTCCCTCCCAGGATACCAGTTCAAATCCTGCTGGTGTTGATCTTTTTATTGCTGATAGACATTGTAGGTATGTTCACACAAGTCCATGCAACTGACATGCATGGGTAGTTACAATCATTTTTGATTGTATTGTGCTTTTACTTTATTATTGCTGTGATAGTTTCATATATATTGTGTCAGTGCCACAATGGAGTACTCCTTATGGTTGTACTGCATGACATGTATATGGCACTAATAACCAAATGGTCATAGCAATGGACTAGAAATCTCTTGTGCAGGTTCAAACCCTAACTGGCATTGAACTTCTTTTTCTGTCTTGTTTTCATCTACTCTAGGTCCTATGATTTCTCGTACATGTGGACTCTAGTAAATCACACGAATTCGAGGTGCACTTCATTACCAGGTTCAAGGTTAAACCGCCTCGTTCGGGTTAGCTCCGAACGTCGGCCGCATCATGCATCCGTGCGCGTTATAAAGTTCCACTGCGGCGTGGCAGTAGGCTTTGACGTTGCCAATCCGGGTAGACTGATCGGCTCGAACGGGATACAATTTGGTCTGAACCCCGGTTTTGTCTGAGCTTACAATAGGGATCAAAAGTATACAAGGCTAGTGCCACAGCCGCAGCCTGTTGTGACAGGGAGGCAAATATAGCAACGATCATTGCAGTGCGCATACCTTCACAATCATGTCAGTCTCCCATTGCGGCTCACTTACATACTGGTGCAGTGCCCGAGATCATTCCTCTGAAGTCCGACACGCACGAGTGCGAAAAGTGTGAAGTCGGAAAGCATGACAGGTATGCGTAGAGGTGGCGGGGGAAGGACCCACGACCACCAAAGCGAGCTCTGATAGAAAATGTGACATTTCCCAGACGTGTTCTGGGAGAAACAGTTGCGAGTCGCAATATTTTGGATATCAACATCATGAGCGCTTGAAACGGTCTAGAGCTGACGGTTTCTTCGGCTCCATCTCCCCCTTTTCGATCGCCTTCGCAATCCGCCTCTCTTCCCTTTGTTTCTCCAACTTGGCGCGAATAGCGACCTAGCACCCAACACGTCTCAGTCTGACATGATTCTCAGCATAAAAGAGACATCATACGAACTGCAGTAGGGTCGATGACGTTCTTGCGCTGCTTCCTCAGGTACCTGATCCACCCATCTCAACGTGAGTTCAAAGGGTAAACATAAACAATGGAACTAGGACGCACCGCTTTAAACTTTTTCCCTTGCCACGCATCTTTCTCTTTTCCCGTTCCTCCCTCGACTTCCGCTGACCACGATCGTCATCGTTATCCGCACCGTCAGCATTACCTTCCGCATCAACACCAGTATCATTCTCCGTCTCGTCTGCTTTACCTTCGACACGCAGCCGCTCCAAACGCGGAAGACGCGCAAACGGAATACCATGCTTCTCATGAACTGCTGTCGTCAGCTTCGTAGGGGGTGCCAACGACCCCACAAAGTCCGCATCTAGAGCGATCATATCTGGTTGAATCTAAAAAGGCAGGTTACGAATCAAGATCAGCTGTGCGTAAAAGTGGCTGGTTCATAGGCTGACCTTGTCCAAGAGACCCTTGACCTCGCGCTCCTGCCTCCTCTTCTTATTTTCGAAAGGATCGGCTTCGCTGCTATCAAAATTCGGCTCCCCAGATCCCGGTACGAGAAGGCTCGAAAGACCAGCATTGTGCCCGACCATGAGGATATCCTGGAATGGACAAAACCGCACCGAGGTGAGCGGTCGGTGGGGTATCGGATGCGTCAGGTAAAGTGGTGGAGCAGCTTTCGCAGAAAACGGGGTCTGTATCGATGGTTTTGTATACACCTGTGATGAAATAAATAAGCTGCCACAGGCCTCGCTAGACAGAACGGAGCAGCGCACGTTCACGCTTCCACCGGTAGCGACTGACAACGCGCCTTTGGCACTCCACTCGAGCTCGGCACCACCCCCTCTCGTCGTCCATTCTCTCACAGCACCCTTCCAATTCCGACAGTCCCAGACTTTGACAGTGCCATCAGCACCAGAAGACGCCATATAACGACCTCCAGTACTAGGATCAACGCTGAGACCGACAACAGGGCCCAGATGAGCGAGGAGCTGGACTGCAGGATGAGGAAGGTTCGGAGTCCACAGAGACACGACACCGTTTTGGTGGCCGAGATGGATGACGGCGTTGTGCCGATTTTGAGTCATGGTACGGCAAGCCCCAGCTCTCGTCCGGTGTTCCGCCACAAGTGCACCGGTGGAAGTGTCTTGATATTTAAGGTACCCAGGGTTTCCCTGTTTTAAAAAAGACGTTTGAAGGAGACCGAGACGTGGCAACTAGAGTACGTACGACGCTCGCAAGCAACCAATGATATGGGAGGAATTCCAGTCGCGTAGGCTCAACATGAGATTTCAGCCTATGCAACTCGACCCCGTTTCGATCATAGATGAAAACGTATTTTTTCTGGGCAACCGCAAAAAAAGATTGGTCTTGTAGGAACCTAGCTACAATTGAACACAGGACGCACACACACATATATATCATTGCAGAATCACGTACGTTATATCTCGACAGGTCTCCTGTAATTGCAGTTCCGCGTGGATCGTACCAGTTTGCCAATCAAACGTAGCTACGTGCCCGGTGTTCCCTACGATAGCCAAGTGTCTTTTCCGACACCGTCAGATCCAACCTGAGCAGCACATATATTTCAATCGAACCCACGAACCTGCCGTTCCTCGAATACCGTGCCCGGTATGGACCCCCATCCAGTTTCCACTCTTGACGACCCTTGGCACCCTCCTCGCCAGCACCCCGCACGATCTCGTCCTGGCTCACCCGCCACGTCTTCTCCATGTCATTTTCCGCCTGTATCAGCCCCGCATCGCCGGTCAAGAGTAACGCCGCATCTTGGAGAAGCGTCTTGGTGCGCGCAGCATGGGAAGCTTGGCGGTTGAGGTGGGTCCGTAGCTTGATGTCCTTGATGTGGGCGTGTTTCGGTACGTTCGCGGGTGGGGGCGACGTTGGACGGAGCGATCTCGGCAAGGCCGTGTTTTGCGTGACGGACGCCAACGTCCGGTCGGACGACGGGCCAGCTTTGGCGGAAGGATTCTTCCGGGTAACTGTTTTCTTGCCTTGGTTTCTGTCACGTTTGGTGTTTCTTTTCTTCGACAATGGTTGTATCGCATTCGCTTTGGCGAAAAGCGAATCCATGCCGTGTAGTGGTTATGGTGGTTGTTTGGTAAAGACCTTGGAAATAAACAACTCTCATCGTACAGATGCGGCAGCATTTCGACGTCACCATCCCATAAAAATGATTCGCGTTTCTTACATTACAAGTAGGTAGGGGACCCATACGGCGTTGTATTCGCTTGTCATATATTATTGACAAATGGAAGATGTACTAGGGAAAGATAAGTAAAAGGTGAGATCATATTGTGTAGGTATGGCATTGACAACTAGAAACGCCCATCTTCGGTGAGGTGACATCTCCAACAACAGACAGAAAAGTAAGCTCGAGTCTAACAAGGAAGAAAGTGTCCAATCCTGATCCCCTTTATCAAGAAGAATGGAAATAAAAGAACGGCTGTCTGTCCAGTTCTGTTCTACAGTCGCTGTCCCGTGCTACTTCTTCCTACTGCGTCTGAATTATAAGGATCGTAATGGGGTAGCCCATCATGGTCGTCTCTGTAAGCTGATTGTAGGCTAACAGTGCTCGCGTTCCATGCCATGCTCGGATTGTCCTGTTGCAATGGCACGAACGCACTCGAGTTAGAATATCGTGCATCTTCAGCATGTCTGCTCAAGGCAGTGCTAGCATTCGTACTAAAGCCAGAACGCGTCGAACCCATGGCATACGCGGCCGACGGGTGTTGGAGACTTGCAGCGGCACGCCGGCGGCGGACAACAAAAAGCGCACCGACGACTCCAATAGCGGCAACAACACCGACCACAGCACCAACAATGGCCCCAGTCTTTGAAGACGAACCGCTACTGCTTTGGCTGCTTTGGCCACTACCTTGTGCAGCAGCATTTTGAGTGCTCGGTGGGAGATCACTGGCGGCACTGACAGGTTGTGTCCCGAACTGGCTATTGCCGAGGAGTATCATGGTACCATTACTGGGGATTCCGTCGATAACGACGAACATGAGACAAGGACCAGGGGTGAGGAGGTTTGGGTTGGGAGGGACCTGGGCAACGTGTAGGACATATGAGCCATCGCTGTTGACAGTGTAGGTATTATTCAATTGCAGGAAGCGCTGGCCCATGTTCATGGCATGAGTGGTGAAGCCGGTACGGACAAGAACGACTGTGGTATTAGAAGCTGCGGCGTTCGAGGAACCAGTGTATGAGCTGGAAGGAACAGTGATATTGAAGTATGGACCACCGTAAGTGAGGGTCGATGGTATGCCGGTGGGTTTCGGACGGACGGAGGCGGAAAAGTAGGGTGGGTAAAAGATCTCGGCAGTATAGGTGGTGGGGAAGACTGTGGTGAGGTTGACATCAATGTTGGGATTGGAACCGGCAATGAGGACAGATGCATCGGGGAGAAGCAGTGCAGAAGAATGGTACAAACGAGCGATGTTGGATGACCCAAGACCAGCATTCGACCAGCGGTTGCCGCTTGGCATGTTAGGGTTGTAAATTGCAGGAGTCCCAACAGGGCCAGAAGCCAAGGACTCGCCATAAGGCATGAGGTCGAAAGAGGGTGTCTGGCCAGTCTGCTGAGCGTATCCAGCAGTGCCATTGAGACCTCCATTTACCACCAGTAGAGTACCGTCTGGTAGGACGATGAACTGACCCATAGTGCGACCTTCGAGCAAGCTGTCATCTTGCACATAGACGGGAGTCGAGCCGTCTTGAGGCTCGGGAGTGATGCGCTGGCAGTCTGCAGAGGCAGGGTAGGTCCAAGTGTTGTAATTAGGGAATGAGTAATTGCCCCAATACTCGTCGGGCATATCGGAACCACCACAGAAAAGGACGGTTGGGGTCCAGTTGTTGGCAGGGGTCAACGGCAACATGGCAACAGCACCAGACGCAGGGTACACACGTGCGACGTTCCCGGGCATGTTGGGGAGAGGCGTTTCATCGTTGGTGTTAGGGTCCCAGAGAACTGAAGTAGGTAGATCAATCAAACGAGCAGGATCGATAGAATTGGTACATACTGGTGGAAACGTTCGCCTGGATGAACATTTTTCCAGAAGGCATGAGGTATGTGTGGGCGTAAGAGTTGAGACCCGAGGTGGTCACCATGAATTGCATGACGGTAGCATCACCTCTTGGAGGGTAAAACTCGTAAGTAGGTTCGGCAGCGCCTCCCTCATATGCTGGATCTGTATTTGGAGTGTTCCGGTTGATGTAGCCACCGTTGACGAAACCACCTATGATGGCAATAGTTCCATCGCCAAGCGCTTCTGCGGCGGAATACCAACGTTGCTTTTGCATGGAAAGCTGTGTGGCGTTGTCGAACCACTGACACTGGGAAGAGGCGAAATTGTCGGCGTCCGTACATGGGTTGAGGATACGGATGGCTTTGGTGCCGTCGTAATCCTGGTATGTAGCGTCGTACGCGCCTGATCCTGCGCTATTTTTTACGGAGCCAACGTTTCCACTAACGCCAACGGCGCCATTCCCGCCAAAGGTAACATACGAGCCATTGGGGAGATGCATTCCGGAAGCACAGAAAGTGTTTGTGTAAACATCCATAAGCTGGGACTGATGAGTGTTAAAGTCCCTGTAGGGCTATCAGTGACTGAGGAAGGCGGGAAAATGAAAGATGGTGCACCATACAGCACCCCACGCAGGGTGGCCATTGATCTGGGCTGCGTTACCTTCGGCCTTGTCCAGGATATAGACCTTTTGCGTGTTTCCGAGGAACATCTAGCAGGCAAATTGACAGGGAGAGACAAAGATCGGGGGAAGAGACGAACCATCATTGCACTGACGGACGTGTTACCTGCTTGCACGATCGAGCCGGCCGTCTGAGCAGCGATGGCAGTTGCCAGCCCCAGGGCGAGCCAGGGAGATGCTGACGAGACCATGATGAAGGGAGTAAGGAATAGAGAGCTAACTTATATAGACTTAACGAGCGTGAAGAGTTGGGTGTCAAGGCCGGGGGTGTCAAAGGATTCGTTTATATTGTCACAGACCCCAGTTGCATCACGATTCTACCTCATTCCGTATCTCTTCTTCAATGTTCTACATCTGTCTTGACTTAAACTCACCTGCGATTTTGGTTTCTGTGCCCTGTGTCGGCCCTTCACACTGGTTGCTTTCTGACCTGTTTGAACAACGCGAAACGTTTCTGCTCTGTTGCTGACTTGGACACCACCTTCTGGGGTCCTGGTCATTTCAGACCTTCGGAACTTGAATCTGGAAAAACTTCACTCTCACTCATCCGTCCGCTCAAACTTCCTGCCTGTCGCCTTACAATTCCAGATGTTCGCCAGGGCCAACAGTAGTTGCAAGCACTGAGAAGATTACTCTCCGTGTCTCAGGTTCAGACTCTAAATAACAATATTTTGAGTGGCACCGCGACCCAGTGTCAGAACACACTACATACGGTCTCCTCGGATTGACGCTTATCCTTTGTATGATCAGAACAATTTACCTTTGGTCTCCTGATTTTGGGAAATAATGTTTATCTAGCTCAGGTGTTGCCTGATCCTCGCGGTGAGTTCCACATGAAATGAGCATAACAATAGCAAGTGTCTCATATTCTACGCTGCACGGCCTGGGCATCGTTGTGTGACTATTGGTTCAGCCTCAGGATGCCCTTTCGTATTGTTTAACCGTTTTCCGGTACCGATGAGCTTGGGAAGTTCGAACGCAGCATCAAGCACTAGCTGGCCGCCGTAGGGCTTCGGTGATCGGCTGTTGCTACGTGTGATTATTACCGTCCATGGGCTCTCATCCCACACTTGCATCCTCCCACGTATGAGGCCACCGCTAGTCCGCA